>CATOCK010000020.1:0-14138 GCA_951509765.1 Sphenella marginata
TTTTAAAAAATTTTCTTTTGCGGTATTCGTTTGGTAACGTTAGGGGGCCTTTCAAGAATTCAATTTTGACAAATTGTGCCAGGATGAATGCAAATTCAAATGTTGATTTGATACCATATTGTAGGGTAATATTAAGGTTTTTCTGCAATTGCATTTTTACTGATAACTCAGTTATAGATAAATTTATCGAAATATATCGAAGTACAAATGGAACCTGGGGCCTTCCCCTTTCGTTTGACACCCATATTGTAGGGCAAGTTTAAGGTTTTTGGGCAATCACATTTTCACCTATAACTCATCATCGATACATTTATCGAAACCTATCGAACTCCAAATGAAACCTGCGGCCTTCTCCTTTCGTCTTATACCCATATTATAGGGTAATGATAAGTTTTTGGGTAATCACCGATAACTCAGTTATCGATAAATTTATCGAAATATATCGAAGTCCAAATGAAACCTGGAGCTATCCCCTTTCGTTTGATACCCATTTTGTAGGGCAAGTTTAAGGTTTTTGGGAAATCATATTTTCACCGATAACTCAATCATCGATAAATATATCGAAACCTATCGAAGTCCCAATGAAACCTGGGGCCATCCCCTTTCGTTTGATACCCATATTGTAGGGTAATTTTAAGGTTTTTGTGCAATAACATTTTCACCGATAACTCATCATCGATAAATTTATCGAAATCTATCGAAGTCCAAATGAAACCTGCGGCGCTCTCCTTTCGTTTTATACCCATCACAGTGTGCTTGAAGCGAATTATTTTCGTGGAAAAATCACTACGAAAACGGTCTTTGGGGAAGTTTTAAGGACATTTTAAGTAACATTTTCCTGTTGTAAGGAAAATCCTAGCTGATTCCCTTCCCGAGAAAAATCGAGTTTTCCATTTTTTATGGGCATTTTTTTATTAACCCACTGAAATTTTCATTAATCCTGAAATATCACATAATTTTCAAAATACTGTGCTGGGAATGAAGAAAAATCACTTTCTAGATGTCGTTCAACTTGAACATTAACAAATTATATCACCTATATATGAGAATTTCACAAAAAAAAAATGAATCTCTTTTAAATGAACTTATTTAGGGCTGTCATGGAATCCAAGTCGGTTTTGCATTTTATCGGAATTGCAAATCAATATTGATTTCATTTACTGTCATGAAACCGTGTCGGTTTTGTTATTTTCGAATGTAAGCAAATTTTATATTCGCTTTTTTGACAAAAATGTTTGAAATTCCATTGTTTTCTTCAATAAATCATAAAATAGAATAGAAATAAAAGTATATGAGTTAGCTGAGCTGTAGGGTTCATGTTGATGGAAGAAAGAAGTTGCGGGAAGGCCAAAATGAAAATTTTGAGGGATTGCAGCAACCCGCTTGAGCTGCCGGACACAGCGTAAGTAGATTTATTGCAAGGTGCGCTTGTAAATACTTATATGATATTTGCAGGTTCATAGTGTGTTATAGGCTACATAAAGAAGCTTTCCAAATGGTACTTGACACTATTGGCGAACACTTGGCACGATCTCAATTTCCACCAACACTGCAGCTAGCAGCTAAGTTGCGATTTTATATTTTCCCCAAGTACGAATAAAAATATGAGCCTCATTAACATTTATTTTTATTTAAAACCATCATTTACTAACATTTTTATTAAATTTTCTATCTGCAATTGAAAAAAAAAAGCAAATCCAATAGCTGCTTGGTTTATTTCCGACAGCAAAACCGATATTATCGGTTTCTGTGACACCTAAATCCGACATAATTCCGATTCGAACATGAAACCGATAGCATTGGATTTCATGACACCAAAGCAATTTTTCTGTCGGTTTTAAATCCAATTCCGACAACTATTGGATTCCATGACAGGGGTGATTAATTCGTTTATTCAGCAACTATGAATTAAAATATACCAAAATATTTTTTACAAGTTATTAGAAGAAAATTCTGACAGCTCTTCTTAGTTGTACTGAATAGAAGGAATCTTCAATCAATACTTATTCCAGTATTTCAGGAACTCACGATGAATTGCTTCTCCCGCTTGTTCGGACATCATGCCTAAGCCATTTCCATTCATAAATTCATAAATATGATCCAATATCACATGGATTATGAGGGTTTGATGGAGCTCTGTCGCCCGAAACTTTTTTCTTAAATCAACAGTTATCTTGTTTCACCTTCTCAACTTTCAAAGTTCCGAAACAACAATTGACGACGAGATCCATGGCTTTTAATTCCGAAATGAAGGGTACTAATAGCAAACGACCCACTCCTTTGTAGATAGCAACATCATCTAATCCATCCGCTTGCTTTAACAATTGTCGGCCAGCATTCCCCTCGAAGGTATCTCTTTGATAACTTTTTGACACCAGTTTAAATTTTTTGGGCCAAATAAGAGCTTCTTCATAGTTGGGCATTTGTATTGAGAGAGTATTATTTTCCTTCTTGTCGCGATCATGTAAAGCAAGTCTTCATGAATTAAAAATACTCACTGGAAACTTTTCATTTAATAAATCAAAATTATTATTCATATATTTTTTAGTTCGATTAAGTATATTTTTAGATATAGAGAAATCGCTTTTTACCACACACTATTTTTCAACCACAATGAGCACACACTTTGTATCTATTATCGTTATGAGAACATTTTCTTCTATGGAAAGAGCTCAACATTTTTGCAATTAGAAAATTTTGTATTACATGTTATTATGTGAATAATTTTCGAGATGTTACACGTCCCCGTTCAAGCTTTGATTATTTAATTAAACTTTCCTTCTGAAACAAATATTTTAATGAAAAAAGATTTTCTTTTCTACTTTTTGACTTAACAAACAAAGCTGCAAATTATTTAAAGTTTAAATTTAACAAGTAAAGAACGCTACAGTGGGTATATAAGAAAATGCCCATAAAAAATGGAAAACTCGATTTTTCTCGGGAAGGGAATCAGCTGGGATTTTCGTTACAACAGAAAATGTTACTTAAAATGTCCTTAAAACGTCCCCAAAGACCGTTTCCATCGTGATTTTTCCACCAAAATAATTCGCTTCAAGCACACTGTGCCATATTATAAGGTAATGTTAAGTTTTTTGGGCAATCACCGATAACTTAGTTATCGATAAATTTATCGAAATATATCGAAGTCCAAATGAAACCTGGAGCTATTATCTTTCGTTTGATACCCATATTGTAGGGCTAGTTTAAGGTTTTTGGGAAATCATATTTTCACCGATAACTCAATCATCGATAAATTTATCGAAACCTATCGAAGTCCAAATGAAAACTGGGACCATCCCCTTTCGTTTGATACCCATATAGGAGGGTAATATTAAGGTTTTCGGGCAATCGCATTTTGACCGATAACTTAGTTATCGATAAATTTATCGAAATATATCGAAGCCAAAATGAAACCTGGGGCCTTCTTCTTTCGTTTGATACCCATATTGTACCACATTTCTATACCTGTATGCGAAATATCATAAATATAGGTTCAAATATATGGAATAAAAAAATTTCGAAAAGTAACGGTCCGTAGCAGGGTCGGAAAATTAAAAAAAAAAATAGCCTATAGCTCCTTCCAGACTATAACCTGTAGGCGTGCCAAATTTCAACAAAATCCGTCTTGCCATTCTCACGTTTTTAGGGAACAAAAGCAAACGTCTGGACATCCAAACATCGCTACATTCACATTTATAATATTAGTAGGATAGTATGATTATTGCCTACTGAAGAATTTACCAAATTCGAATATTTTGAAAAAAGAGTATTGAAAACCGGTTTTTACAAATTTTCTTTTGCGGTATTCGTTGGTAACGTTAGCGGGCCTTTCAAGAATTCAATTTTGACAAATTGTGCCAGGATGAATGCAAATTCAAATGTTGATTTGATACGATATTGTAGGGTAATATTAAGGTTTTTCTGCAATTGCATTTTTACTGATAACTCAGTTATAGATAAATTTATCGTAATATATCGAAGTACAAATGGAACCTGGGGCCTTCCCCTTTCGTTTGATACCCATATTGTAGGGCAAGTTTAAGGTTTTTGGGCAATCACATTTTCACCGATAACTCAACATCGATACATTTATCGAAACCTATCGAAGTCCAAATGAAACCTGCGGCCTTCTCCTTTCGTCTTATACCCATATTATAAGGTAATGTTAAGTTTTTTGGGCAATCACCGATAAATCAGTTATCGATAAATTTATCGAAATATATCGAAGTCCAAATGACACCTGGAGCTATCCCCTTTCGTTTGATATTGTAGGGCAAGTTTAAGGTTTTTGGAAAATCATATTTTCACCGATAACTCAATCATCTATAAATTTATCGAAACCTACCGAAGTCCAAATGAAACCTGGGGCCATCCCCTTTGGTTTGATTCCCATATTGTAGTGTAATATAGAGGTTTTCGGGCAATAGCATTTTGACCGATAACTCAGTTATCGATCAATTTATCGAAATAAATCGAAGTACAAATGAAACCTGGGGCCTCTCCTTTCGTTTGATTCCCATATTGTAGGGTAACTTTAAGGTTTTTGGGCAATCACATTTTCACCGATAACTCAACATCGATACATTTATCGAAACCTATCGAAGTCCAAATGAAACCTGCGGCCTTCTCCTTTCGTCTTATACCCATATTATAAGGTAATGTTAAGTTTTTTGGGCAATCACCGATAAATCAGTTATCGATAAATTTATCGAAATATATCGAAGTCCAAATGACACCTGGAGCTATCCCCTTTCGTTTGATATTGTAGGGCAAGTTTAAGGTTTTTGGAAAATCATATTTTCACCGATAACTCAATCATCTATAAATTTATCGAAACCTACCGAAGTCCAAATGAAACCTGGAGCAATCCCCTTTCGTTTGATACCCATATTGTAGGGCAAGTGGAAATAGTTTTGAAAGACGAGCACTATCCAATATTTGCAAAAGCGTACACCGTTCCGTTTGGATTGCGGAAAAAAGTGGAAGACGAGTTAGACAGACTTTGTGAGCAAGGTGTTATTGTACCGGTTAATAGAAGTAGATGGGCAGGTCCAGTGGTGGTGGTAAATAAAGGCGATGGTTCAATAAGATTGTGTGTGAACTGTCGAAAAACAGTAAATCGATTTGTTGAAATGGAGCATTTCGTCATTCCTCGTATTGATGAAATATTAGCGAATTTAGTGGAATGGAAATATTTTTGCAAGGTTGACCTAACAGGTGCATACTTACAGGTTAAAGCATCCGAAAGGTCAAGGGAGTTGTTAACAATAAATACGCATAAGGGCCTGTATCAATATTCGAGGTTGGTTTATGGCCTTAAAACAGCGCCACAACTGTTTTCAAAAATAACACAGTGCCACAAAGAAAAAAAAAAGGGAAAACACTTTTGAAGCGACCTAGCAGGGATTGTTCATCTGGTCGAGTTATAAACGAAACATCCTTCAAAAGGTTTGTAACACCCCCAAAATCTGGTTTTAAATCAAAAACACGGTTTTTCAGTTTCTTCGTAAAAAAAAAATTCAGTAAAAATCCAATTTTCAACCGATTTCAAAATTGTCAACGTTTTGGGTAGAAAATTGTTGACACTTTCGAAATATATATAGTGTTTTATTCATTTGAAAAAAGTATGATATGTTTTTTAAGCTAGAAGTTGAAATTTTTGGAAATTTTATCCGGTTTTCCGGTTTCGACGTCATTTTTTTGCCACTACTTGACAATGAATGAACAGTCAAATGAATAAAACACTGTATATAGTTCGAAACTGTCAACAATTCTCTACCCAAAACCGTTAAGAATTTTGATGAAAATCGAATGGAAATAGGATTTTTACTGAATTTTTGTTTACGAAGAAACTGAAAAAATGGTTAATTTGTGAAATATTGAAGGGCCTTGATAAAGTCCAAGTGTATTTCGATGATATACTCGTAGGGGGCTGTGATTTCAATAAGTGTAAGACCAACCTAACTATGGTGCTTGACCGATTGATGGAGTATAATGTAAAGGTAAATTATACTAAATGCCAGTTCTTCGAAACTGAAATCCAATACGTAGGGTATGAAATAAGTAAAAATGTCATAAAACCGTCAAAGAAAAAAGTCGAAGCGGTCGTTAAGGCTCCAGCGCCCACAAATAAGCAACAACTAAAATCTTTCTTAGGCATGGTCAATTATTGTTGCCATTGTATTAGAAATTTATCATCAGAGTTATTTGTATAACACGAACTTACAAAACACAGCGTTCAATGGGACTGGTCTGAAAAACACCAGCTAGCCTTTGAGAGGTGTAAAAAGTTAGTATTGGATATCGGGGTGTTGGCTCATTACGACCCGTCAAAGCCCCTAGTATTGTCTTATGATGCTAGTCCATACGGTGTAGGCGGTGTGTTATCTAACATAATATACGGCGAAGAACGGCCTACTATGTTCTTCTCAAGTACACTAAAGGACGCAGAAAAGAATTATTCACAGCTTCATCGTGAAGCATTAGCGATTGTGTTCGCAGTTAAAAAGTTCCACAAGTATTTGTACGGATTACATTTTACTATTGAGAGTGACCACCAGCCACTAAGAGAAATTTTTTCGGACAGAAAAGATCTACCAGTAGTAGTGTAAAAAAGATTACAGAGGTGGGCTATCTTCCTGTCGATGTACGATTATACAATTAAGTATAAGAAAGGGTCGCAGATGGGTCATGCTGACGCCCTGTCTAGACTACGCCTTCAGGGAAGTACAAATTAAGAGGGTGATAGCATAAATATATTCAATCTAGTGGAAAAAATCCTTATTAAATTGGAAGATGTTCGGGAAAATATCCAGGCCGATATGATTTTGAAAAATGTATACAATTTTGTTGCAAAAGGGTGGCCAAAAGAAGTACCACAAAAGTATATAAAGTTTTATTCAAAAAGATTATCGCTGGGGATTGAAAAGGGTTGTATATTTTATGGGGTGCGAGTAGTTGTCACTGAAACATTAGTATCACACGTCTTACAACTATTACATAGTGAGCACATTGCGGTGGTTCGAATGAAGGCCTTGGCGAGGACTTACGTAGCCTGGCATAGATCACGACATTAAAAATTTCGTTAAAAGTAGTGAGCCATGTGCAATCAGCCAGAACGTATCAAAGCCAATTATCCCGCCATGGCCAAAGCCGTCAAGTCCATTCGAACGCATACACCTAGACTTTTGCAAAGTCGATGGAGCCACAAATTAGAGTTATATTCGATACCTTTTCTAAATGGTTAGATGCTAAGGTTTTAAAGAATACCCATGCACACATCGTTATTGAAGAGCTATGATTATTTTTCGCAACATTTGGTTTGCCAAAACAAATCGTAATCGACAATGGGACCCCGTTCGGTTCAAAAGCGTTCATAGAGTTTTGTGAGACTAATGGGATAGAATGTCTAAAATCGCCTCCTTACCACACCCAATCCAATGGGAGTGCCGAAAGGGCAGTACGAACATTAAAAAACGTTCTCAAGAAATATGTATCAGATCCAAAGATTAAACATAGATCTTGGAATTTTAGTATCGCACAACACCACCTACAACAACATGCATATCTCAGGCAGAATCCGTGTTACAATATAAGCCCAAAACTCTATTAGACTTAGTAAATCCAAATGCATATAAAAATGAAAAGAGAAGTATGAAAGAGCTTAAAGAGAAGAAGAAAGATAACAATACTATTGACTCTAAAAGTAATTACGAGAAAAAAGAGAATGTACCGAACATTACAGAATACAAACCTAATGAAAGTGTATTGTATAGAAATGTTTTCAATAACTATTGTAAATGGGAAAAAGCGAAAATTGAAAAGAAATTAAGTAGAATAAGATATCTGATTAAAATACTGTATTTTTTTGCTGGCTCGAGGTCAATATTATTGAAGAAAAACACAATTTTTCTTCTTTTATTTCCAATATATTTCGGTTACTCGACGGTAACCATCTTCAGGGAACTATATATAAGTAAAGGTAGGAATAAACAATTAACATTCAAACATAAACAAACTATGTATAACAATTTAACATGTGTACATACATTCTTTTTTCACGTCTTAATGCTTCGACGCGGAGCTTCGTACTGTCGGTTTGATCTTAAGTAAATGTCGATATAGGTGAGCAACGTTATCAGTGTCCGTTTTGTAGTTTAGTCTTATGTTAGGTGGAGTGTTTATTATGTGTAGCATTTCTAACGTGAATCGTTTATTGTAGTGTTGTTCTTGCTGTAATATAGATGCTTTTTCGAAGTTAGGAGAGTGGCCGCTGCTGGCACAGTGGGCCATGAGTGCTGTTTTTTGGGTAGTGGAGTGATTGCATTGTTTTACATCGCATTTGTGTTGTGATATTCGGGTTTTTAATTTCGCTTTTGTTGTTCCTATGTATAAACTTTGACAAGACTCATGTTTATTGCCATTGCACGGAATTTTGTAGATCACGTGGCTTTTATCCATGGTAGGTATCTTGGTTTTTGTCTTATTAAACATGGTTTTAAGGGTATTCGTTGGTTTGTGGGCTATTTTTGTTTGTTCTTTATTGTAGCAGTCAGACTTGGTTAGGCGTTCGGACAAATGAGGTACATAAATGAGAGATTTGAAAAACTTTGGAGTCTCGGATGCTAGTTGTTTATTCTCCGTGGATTTGGATCTTTTTATTAATGTTTTAATGATTTTCTCGGGGAAATCGTTCTTTTTCAATAAAAGTGCTACTTCTTGTTCGATTTCTTCGTGGTATATTTCGTCAGATATCTGCGTCATTCGTCGTATACAGCTCATTGCTGTATTCATTATCATCGTCTTTGGGTGTTTTGAGTGATAGTTGATGATTCGTCCGGATGCTGTTGGTTTCTTATACCACTTAAGTTTTAGCTGATTTCCACATCGTATTACAATTGAGTCTAGGTAAGGTAGCTTTCCGTCTTCTTCCAGTTCTATAGTAAATCTGATCTGTCTGTTGAACGAATTGAGAGCGTCTAAAGTATTTTGTACCTCGTTTTCTTTAATAATGGCAAATATATCATCAACATATTTTGTGAGCACTCTCGGTTTGTGTCTTAATTTTTCAATGGTTTTGTTTAAAAGTTCCTCCATTACAATATCCGCAATAACTGGAGATACCGGAGATCCCATAGGCATTCCTTTTAACTGTGTATATACCGTGTCATTAAACTTAAAATATCTACTGTCTTCAATGCAAAATTTCAGAATTTCCATAAATAGTTGTTTTGGTATATTAGTGTGTTCCATGATGATCGTCCATTTTTCCTGTATTATGTCAAGTGCCAAGCGTGTTGGTATGCTTGGAAATAGTGAAACTACGTCAAATGATATGAGTTTTTCATCGTCACATATAAATGTGTTGTTAGTCCGTTCTTTAAAAGCTAAGGTATTACTGATGTTGTATTCCGATTTTGACGTTATATTCTTCAATATATTAATTATATATTTACATAAGCCATATGATGGGGAGCCAATCACTGAGCATATAGGTCTGAGTGGGGTTCCCTCTTTGTGTGTTTTTGGGAGTCCATAGATCCTTGGTGGTAGCGCGGTAGTGGTGGTAAGTTTCTGCTTTTCGGCTTTCGAGATGTAACCCGATTTAAAAAGTTTGCCGACCAGGCTATTATTCTTATTTTGTAATCTTGATGTGGGATCGTGTCTGTGAATTCTGTAGGTAGTCAAGTCATTTAAAATATCACCCATTTTGCTGTTATAGTCCTGTATCTTCATTGCTACGGTTTTGTTTCCTTTGTCCGATGTTAAAATTCTTATGTTTTCATTTTCCTTCAGGAATTTCTGCGTCCGTTCCACTGTGTCTAGTATTGCACGGTCTACTGCACTTTCTTTGTTTGTTGTTGTGTGATCTTTTATTAGTAGTGAGAGTTGTGTGCGAGCTTCTTCTTGTTTGTCTTTGTCACTGAGAGTCTGTATCAACTCCTCTCCATCGGCAATGTACTGGAAGAGGGGAAAACATTTATTTTTTACTGGAATTCCGAATTTCGGACCTTTTGCCAATAGCGCTTTAATATCCTCTGGGAATTCAATCTCTGTGTTGTTTACAAACCAATCTTCGTGGTTGTTGTTGTTAAATATACCATTACGTTTGTTTCTAAGTCTCTCAAATTTCGACACTTGCCTCTTTTTAACTTTTCTTGTTCGTTTATCTGCTAAATTGTCTTCACTTTCTATAAATTCCGTAAACTCAGCTGTGATCATCTCTTTTTTTAGCTTTGTTGTTATGTTCTCCAATTGCATGTTTTCTTTTTTCAGTATGTCGTGTTTATGTTTAATAAGTAGATTCAATATTTTTGTATGGTATTGGTATGTATGTTTGTCTAACATTCTGTTTATATGTTGGTTTGTGTCTCGGTCGAATATAAATAACTTATAATAATTTGGGCAGTTTTTAATAAAATTAGGTATAAGTTTCGATTTCCTACATTTTAACAAAAATTTTATACTAGACTTCAGTTTTACCAGTTTCTTCGATGTTGCTTGAAACTTGTTTATTCGCCCTTTGGAGTTGGTGTTGTTGTATTTTATTTTTGCATATCCCATTTTTGTTGATTTATGCTTACGGCGTGCCTTCCGTATATGTAAATTTAATGTTTTTTAGCGACCTTTTTTGTTATAATACTGTATTTTTTTGCTGGCTCGAGGTCAATATTATTGAAGAAAAACACAATTTTTCTTCTTTTATTTCCAATATATTTCGGTTACTCGACGGTAACCATCTTCAGGGAACTATATATAAGTAAAGGTAGGAATAAACAATTAACATTCAAACATAAACAAACTATGTATAACAATTTAACATGTGTACATACATTCTTTTTTCACGTCTTAATGCTTCGACGCGGAGCTTCGTACTGTCGGTTTGATCTTAAGTAAATGTCGATATAGGTGAGCAACGTTATCAGTGTCCGTTTTGTAGTTTAGTCTTATGTTAGGTGGAGTGTTTATTATGTGTAGCATTTCTAACGTGAATCGTTTATTGTAGTGTTGTTCTTGCTGTAATATAGATGCTTTTTCGAAGTTAGGAGAGTGGCCGCTGCTGGCACAGTGGGCCATGAGTGCTGTTTTTTGGGTAGTGGAGTGATTGCGTTGTTTTACATCGCATTTGTGTTGTGATATTCGGGTTTTTAATTTCGCTTTTGTTGTTCCTATGTATAAACTTTGGCAAGACTCATGTTTATTGCCATTGCACGGAATTTTGTAGATCACGTGGCTTTTATCCATGGTAGGTATCTTGGTTTTTGTCTTATTAAACATGGTTTTAAGGGTATTCGTTGGTTTGTGGGCTATTTTTGTTTGTTCTTTATTGTAGCAGTCAGACTTGGTTAGGCGTTCGGACAAATGAGGTACATAAATGAGAGATTTGAAAAACTTTGGAGTCTCGGATGCTAGTTGTTTATTCTCCGTGGATTTGGATCTTTTTATTAATGTTTTAATGATTTTCTCGGGGAAATCGTTCTTTTTCAATAAAAGTGCTACTTCTTGTTCGATTTCTTCGTGGTATATTTCGTCAGATATCTGCGTCATTCGTCGTATACAGCTCATTGCTGTATTCATTATCATCGTCTTTGGGTGTTTTGAGTGATAGTTGATGATTCGTCCGGATGCTGTTGGTTTCTTATACCACTTAAGTTTTAGCTGATTTCCACATCGTATTACAATTGAGTCTAGGTAAGGTAGCTTTCCGTCTTCTTCCAGTTCTATAGTAAATCTGATCTGTCTGTTGAACGAATTGAGAGCGTCTAAAGTATTTTGTACCTCGTTTTCTTTAATAATGGCAAATATATCATCAACATATTTTGTGAGCACTCTCGGTTTGTGTCTTAATTTTTCAATGGTTTTGTTTAAAAGTTCCTCCATTACAATATCCGCAATAACTGGAGATACCGGAGATCCCATAGGCATTCCTTTTAACTGTGTATATACCGTGTCATTAAACTTAAAATATCTACTGTCTTCAATGCAAAATTTCAGAATTTCCATAAATAGTTGTTTTGGTATATTAGTGTGTTCCATGATGATCGTCCATTTTTCCTGTATTATGTCAAGTGCCAAGCGTGTTGGTATGCTTGGAAATAGTGAAACTACGTCAAATGATATGAGTTTTTCATCGTCACATATAAATGTGTTGTTAGTCCGTTCTTTAAAAGCTAAGGTATTACTGATGTTGTATTCCGATTTTGACGTTATATTCTTCAATATATTAATTATATATTTACATAAGCCATATGATGGGGAGCCAATCACTGAGCATATAGGTCTGAGTGGGGTTCCCTCTTTGTGTGTTTTTGGGAGTCCATAGATCCTTGGTGGTAGCGCGGTAGTGGTGGTAAGTTTCTGCTTTTCGGCTTTCGAGATGTAACCCGATTTAAAAAGTTTGTCGACCAGGCTATTATTCTTATTTTGTAATCTTGATGTGGGATCGTGTCTGTGAATTCTGTAGGTAGTCAAGTCATTTAAAATATCACCCATTTTGCTGTTATAGTCCTGTATCTTCATTGCTACGGTTTTGTTTCCTTTGTCCGATGTTAAAATTCTTATGTTTTCATTTTCCTTCAGGAATTTCTGCGTCCGTTCCACTGTGTCTAGTATTGCACGGTCTACTGCACTTTCTTTGTTTGTTGTTGTGTGATCTTTTATTAGTAGTGAGAGTTGTGTGCGAGCTTCTTCTTGTTTGTCTTTGTCACTGAGAGTCTGTATCAACTCCTCTCCATCGGCAATGTACTGGAAGAGGGGAAAACATTTATTTTTTACTGGAATTCCGAATTTCGGACCTTTTGCCAATAGCGCTTTAATATCCTCTGGGAATTCAATCTCTGTGTTGTTTACAAACCAATCTTCGTGGTTGTTGTTGTTAAATATACCATTACGTTTGTTTCTAAGTCTCTCAAATTTCGACACTTGCCTCTTTTTAACTTTTCTTGTTCGTTTATCTGCTAAATTGTCTTCACTTTCTATAAATTCCGTAAACTCAGCTGTGATCATCTCTTTTTTTAGCTTTGTTGTTATGTTCTCCAATTGCATGTTTTCTTTTTTCAGTATGTCGTGTTTATGTTTAATAAGTAGATTCAATATTTTTGTATGGTATTGGTATGTATGTTTGTCTAACATTCTGTTTATATGTTGGTTTGTGTCTCGGTCGAATATAAATAACTTATAATAATTTGGGCAGTTTTTAATAAAATTAGGTATAAGTTTCGATTTCCTACATTTTAACAAAAATTTTATACTAGACTTCAGTTTTACCAGTTTCTTCGATGTTGCTTGAAACTTGTTTATTCGCCCTTTGGAGTTGGTGTTGTTATTTTATTTTTGCATATCCCATTTTTGTTGATTTATGCTTACGGCGTGCCTTCCGTATATGTAAATTTAATGTTTTTTAGCGACCTTTTTTGTTATAATACTGTATTTTTTTGCTGGCTCGAGGTCAATATTATTGAAGAAAAACACAATTTTTCTTCTTTTATTTCCAATATATTTCGGTTACTCGACGGTAACCATCTTCAGGGAACTATATATAAGTAAAGGTAGGAATAAACAATTAACATTCAAACATAAACAAACTATGTATAACAATTTAACATGTGTACATACATTCTTTTTTCACGTCTTAATGCTTCGACGCGGAGCTTCGTACTGTCGGTTTGATCTTAAGTAAATGTCGATATAGGTGAGCAACGTTATCAGTGTCCGTTTTGTAGTTTAGTCTTATGTTAGGTGGAGTGTTTATTATGTGTAGCATTTCTAACGTGAATCGTTTATTGTAGTGTTGTTCTTGCTGTAATATAGATGCTTTTTCGAAGTTAGGAGAGTGGCCGCTGCTGGCACAGTGGGCCATGAGTGCTGTTTTTGGGTAGTGGAGTGATTGCATTGTTTTACATCGCATTTGTGTTGTGATATTCGGGTTTTTAATTTCGCTTTTGTTGTTCCTATGTATAAACTTTGGCAAGACTCATGTTTATTGCCATTGCACGGAATTTTGTAGATCACGTGGCTTTTATCCATGGTAGGTATCTTGGTTTTTGTCTTATTAAACATGGTTTTAAGGGTATTCGTTGGTTTGTGGGCTATTTTTGTTTGTTCTTTATTGTAGCAGTCAGACTTGGTTAGGCGTTCGG
>CATOCK010000021.1:0-23678 GCA_951509765.1 Sphenella marginata
AAATAAAATAAAATAAAATAAAATAAAATAAAATAAAATAAAATAAAATAAAATAAAATAAAATAAAATAAAATAAAATAAAATAAAATAAAATAAAATAAAATAAAATAAAATAAAATAAAATAAAATAAAATAAAATAAAATAAAATAAAATAAGATAAAATAAAATAAAATAAAATAACATAAAATAAAATAAAATAAAATAAAATAAATTAAAATAAAATAAAATAAAATAAAATAAAATAAAATAAAATAAAGTAACATAAAATAAAATAAAATACAATAAAATAAAAAAAAAAAAAAAAAAAAAAAAAATAAAATAAAATAAAATAAAATAAAATAAAGTAACATAAAATAAAATAAAATAAAATACAATAAAATAAAAAATAAAAATAAAATCAAATAAAACAAAATAAAATAAAATAAAATAAAATAAACAGAGAGCCTTATATGTTGTTCATACTGATTCAGTGGAGGTCTTTATTTGGTTCATTACCTCCACCACAATTCAGTAATTAATAGGAGTCTTCCATCTGTAACTGAAGTATGTATGTCAGATAGCATCTCAGCCTTCCGCCCTGCAAATAGGCATACGTCTTCCTTATTAATTGGTATTGCCTTACCCCTGTAATTCACTTCCAGTACATGCTGGCATTTCCTTTACCAAATTCCTTAATACCACAACAAAATTTGTATTTCATCTCAAATACTTTAACTAGATTTACGTCACACAAAATTAAGGCTGAATCAGCTTAAAATTTCCAAAACAGCATATCCTATCTCAAATGTGGCATGGCAAGTCTTTCCCATGCATGCTTGCAGTACACAAATGAATAACCTTTTTGTTGTTGATTATCTTCCTGATACAAGCAGGAAGTGTAGATGTATTTGTAAATTTCCAACACGTCCTTAGGAGCCAAAATCGATGGGCACTCCATAAACAGAGTAGTTGTTAGGATTCTTACAAAATTACACAAAGTACGATCACACATTGTGAAAACGGAGAGTATACCAAGCTGTTATGTCGAACAATATGAACATAGGCAGAGGCCCAGGAGAACTTTCAATCAATGAAAAAGTTATTATGTGAACTCTTATTGAAGTAACAATGAGTTGTTGGCAAACAATTATAGAAGTAGTCTCACTTACTGATCTAAATACTGCTGCCAAATTTTTCGGAAGCCACATTCGGATTATTATTCGAACTTCACGGTATACTCTCAGGATAATTTCCGGACCATTGTTTTGAGATCATTTCGTAGTCTCAGAATGATTCCAGAAAGAAGTTCGCAAACAATCTCGAGACCATTTCAGAACTTTTTCCAGACCATTCCGAAATAGTAAAAAAAATTATTACTAAGGTGATCCCGAAGAAGTTCGAAACAATCCCCAAAATAATCCCGAATTAACCAAAGAAAAAAACCAAAAATGATTTAGAAAAAGCCGCTATGTTGTTCTGAAAAGAAAATTCCCAGATAGTCCCGAAATTGCATTGCAATGATTCCGAATAGATACCGAAAAACTTTGGAAATGATCCCGAAAAAGTTCCAACAACAATCCCGAAATGATCCCGAAAAAAATCGAAAATGGTCAAGAAAAAAATTCTGAAATAACTCTAAAGAAGTCACGAAATCCCGAAAATGTCTATAAACCATACCGAAAAATTTCCAGAAGTCATACAGACATGGTTCGAGCTCCCACTAATTGTTCTACAATTAGATATTTCATAAATTCTATTACATTATCTACTCTGCAAGACTCTTTTATTCGATCTACTTTGAATTTCAGATCTGAGAATTTAACTTTAAAAGCTTTCTTTCATTCAGTAACCGTTATAAAGTTCTCGCCCAACTGTTTTTGTAGCGCCCTCGTTAAACGGTTGAAAGGCCAAAACTAACAAACTTGCTATCTTTTCCTTTGTTAGTCGTGCTCGTATCCGTGTTCTTCCGTTCCTATGGCCTTCATATCAACTTCAATTGTTTCGCTGTTGAGTTGCTGATGCTTGTGTTAATGACGTCATTGACGAAATTAGGAGCTGTCGATATAGCACACACAAACTATTCTTGTTGCAGTGCAGTAAATGTTCAGTCAAGTGCAGCAGCGCCTGAAAAAAAGAGCAAACTACAAAGCGAGTGCTCGTAATGGCATGAGCAGAGCCCGCTTGTGGGAGGCAACAGCTGTTTTTAGATGGATATTAACGCCAAATGGCGAGCTAACCCCATTGTTTAGAGTGTGAAGTGTACACTTAAGGATCCTTGGAGCAGATTTTTGGTCATGCGGGTATCAAATGGGTTGTATGTGCGTTTAGGAAAATACAAATTAACAACGGTCGAATTTTTGAACTACAAAATTGTTGCCTTAAATTTGAGTTTTAAAAACGTGGGTTGAGTAGAATCGCATGCTCGAGATAAAATGATCTAAATATCAATCCAGATTCAAATTTTCTCTCATTGCATGTTGACAGCGCTGATATATATATATGTAAATAAAAAAAAAATAAAAAAAAAATTTCAGAAAACTTTTTTCAAAAACCAAAAATTGAGAATCAAAAATTCATAAACACATTTACGGTCATGCATTAACCCACTCGTTATCTACATTTTTATTTTTTTAACGATATTATGAACGATTTTTTGGTTATGTATGAATGGGTTGTGCTACACATAATTCTTAAATATTTAAAATTATAACCCATGAGCGGCCATACGTTAACCCATTGACGACTTCAATTTTCTTTTAAATCTGAAATCAAATTTTTCACATAAAAATAAGCTTAAATAGTTGATTTTAAGCATTTCAACCCTTGAAAAGCCATGCCTTAACCCATTGCTGACCTCAATTTTTATTTTTATAATTTCCATATAATTTTTTATACGAAAAAATAAATTGCTCTCCACTTCAATAGTAAATACTTGAAGTTTTAAATGCATGCATTAACCTATTGACGACCTTAACTATTTTATGAAATGATTCACCTCAGAGTAGCATTTCATTATTTAATAAATTCTAAATTTTTTTATGTTAGATCTATTACTGCACACTTAAAATTTAAATGTTTACATAATTAACCCATATTTGGGTCATGTATTAACCCCTTAAATGCCTTTATTTTTTTTTTTAAATTCATAAATAAATTTTTTTGCCGTTATGTTTAGCGTTATGACACAAGTAATTCTGCATTAGACCTTTGATGACCAATTTTTTTTTTTTTTAGAATTCAAAATCAAATTCTTTAAATAGGAGTTGCTATAAATATTTTTAAAGAGCAAATCTGTAAGGTTCTTTGGCAAAGTAGCAAAATAAAAATTAACCAATGCTTCGTGAAACGTGTTTTTCACTTATTTCAAAGCCATTATCTCCTATCTAAACTTTCAGAAAGTAAAAATTCAGAAAGTGAAATTCAGTTCTAAAAATTCAGAAAGTAATGAAACGGCAGAAGAAAATTTAATTTAGCGCAATTTTTCAATTCCAATCAATTTTGTGTTGCACTTTTTTCTTTTTTTTTTTATTTATTTTAAGTCTTGATGAGCATTTCAATTTTCTTCTATTATTTACTACCCCCAAGCAGCATAGAACGTAACTTTATTTAATTAAATTATTCATAGTCACTCTACCCCTTTTTAATTGCCCACCCTCGCACGCTCAAACAAATCTACTATGGTCGCATATATGTAGCTCCATAACAAGCTATCGGCCTTTCTGCGCTGTTTAAATAATTCATTTCATCCCGAATGACAGTCATGAATTTACGTTGACATTTATTCGTTGAAAGATGTCTCTAGTGGCAACTATTTTTGTTACCGCTAAATAAATAAAGCTCTATGTAGTACAAATCCATTAGTTTGAGTTGAACTTTTGCTCACTCGAATTACGAAAAGGCCTAGTTTCCTTAACAAAAACAAGGCTGCTTTGTACGAAGTGAGCTACGAACCAGTCACCTTAGTCATATTATTACCACACTTCGCACACCATCGAGCCTTCGTAGCGCTTAATAAACAATACAAAATTTGTTGGTTTGTCCTCTTCACATTTTGTAAACGTTGTTGATGTTGTTGTTGCGCCACAAGAATGGCTTGTAAATGAGAAAATTGCAAAAGAGAATTTGTATTGGATAATGAATGAGAGCATCGACAAATACAGCGGGGCTTGTCACTGTGGTTGTTGTTGGCAATAAAAGAAGGAGCCTGCTCCATTGGTAACTAAGAAGCGGTTGACAACGGATTGTAGATTACCGGTCGATGGTCGCGCCTTGTGTGTGTGTGTGTGTGTGGGGTAGCAGACCTACTTAATCTATGGCGAGTATGCTGGTTGAATGTGTCAATTACGCCATGCAACAGTAAAAGTTGTACAGGGAAGAAGAAGAGAGCAGGCGCGTGAAATAAAAGTGCTTTGTTGTTGATGATTTATTAGCGAAGCAAGCGCCGTGTGATCTAAAATAGCTATGGGTAGCGAGGCCAGCTAGAAGTAGGTCAAGAAAACTTGGTGCATGGTGATAGAATGTCAGAAGTGTTGGGCTAAGTGAGAGTCCAGATGGAGTATCTCAAGTCTCCTTGGGAAGGAAGCAACCTATGAAGTTAAAGCCCCTATAAAGTTGAGGTCTCTATGAAGTTGAGAACTCTATGAAGTTGAGGTCTCTATGAAGTTCAGGTCTCTATAAAGTTCAGGTCTCTATGAAGTTCAGGTCTCTATAAAGTTCAGGTCCCTATGAAGTTCAGGTCTCTATGAAGTTCAGGTCCCTATGAAGTTCAGGTCTCTATGAAGTTCAGGTCTCTATAAAGTTCAGGTCCCTATGAAGTTCAGGTCTCTATGAAGTTCAGGTCCCTAAGAAGTTCAGGTCTCTATGAAGTTCAGGTCTCTATGAAATTAGATTACTTTGAAGGTCAGGTCAGGTCTCTATGAAGTTCAGGTCTCTATGAAATTAGATTACTTTGAAGGTCAGGTCTCTATGAAATTAGATTACTTTGAAGTTCAGGTCTCTATAAAGTTCAGGTCTCTATGAAGTTCAGGTCTCTATGAAATTAGATTACTTTGAAGATCAGGTCTCTATAAAGTTCAGGTCTCTATCAAGTTCACGTCTCTATGAAATTAGATTACTTTGAAGGTCAGGTCTCTATGAAATTAGATTACTTTGAAGTTCAGGTCTCTATAAAGTTCAGGTCTCTATGAAGTTCAGGTCCGTATGAAGTTCAGGTCTCTATGAAGTTCAGGTCCCTATGAAGTTCAGGTCTCTATGAAGTTCAGGTCTCTATGAAATTAGATTACTTTGAAGGTCAGGTCAGGTCTCTATGAAGTTCAGGTCTCTATGAAATTAGATTACTTTGAAGGTCAGGTCTCTATGAAATTAGATTACTTTGAAGTTCAGGTCTCTATAAAGTTCAGGTCTCTATGAAGTTCAGGTCTCTATGAAATTAGATTACTTTGAAGGTCAGGTCTCTATGAAATTAGATTACTTTGAAGTTCAGGTCTCTATAAAGTTCAGGTCTCTATGAAGTTCAGGTCTCTATGAAATTAGATTAATTTGAAGTTCAGGTCTCTATAAAGTTCAGGTCTCTATGAAATTAGATTACTTTGAAGGTCAGGTCTCTATGAAATTAGATTACTTTGAGGTGCATATTTTTTTAATGGGGGCCAAGAGACAAACTGACAAACCTGGCTTAATCTAATTATCTGTCCGTCCTGAAAATTCTGCTGAGTTATAAAAAATTGATCTTTGTTGCGCGGTGTTTACGGTGTTATCATAGAACATAGCATTTACAGTGTGAGTTCACGAGATGACAAAACGAAAAAAAAAAAAAAAAAATTAAATGCAACATTGACTGATTGAGGCCAGAATGTAGATACTCTCGCTGATGACGTTGAAACAGTTAAAGCAATTCAAAAACGGCTACAGAATCACTAAGCGAATGGGAGTGGCATATAATTTGGAGTTGCAGGTGAAATGAAAATTAATTGAAAATTTATGTCTGCATCTGAGAACTTGCGCCTTACGCTATTCGCTGCAAAGTTCGAATGCAAATTCAACAAAGCGTTGTAGAGCGTAATGCCCGAGTAAACAGAGCGCAAGTAGGATGGTTGAAACAAGCAAAGCTGTGATTGTCATTGGGGAAGTTGTTGCTGATGTGATCTAAGCGATGGGATGAGATAAAAGTAGTCAATGTGGTTAGAATAATATCGCAGTTATCAAGTTTGATTTGTGTTTGCTTTTGTTGTTGTTGTGTGCGTTTATTTTGTGTATTTGCTAAATTTACATTGCGCCACAAGGGACACAATTACGATCATAATTGTAAGACTTAATTGCAGTTTAATTATCATGAAGATGTTGAGGGAATGAATAGATTTGTTATGCACTCAAAGTTTGACGAGTTTCAACTAAACAATGCAAAAGTGATTTGATGTAGAAATAAGGGAATGAGGAAGGATGAATATCAAATTAAAAAGTCAGAACATTGACACACACAGCTAGAGAAATTGGAAGCCCATATTTTTTGTATTAGTGAAATAAAAATTCGATTAGACCAAACATTCAACTATACCTTTGATGAACATTAAATAGTATTATAACTTTGGTCCGCTGTTTGTAATTATGAGAAGAAGAAGAGATAGACACAATTGTAGTACTGAAGTGATCAGGGTGATGAGCTGAATCATCCGTTCGTCCATCCTTCCGTCTGTCTGTCTGTTTGAACGTAAACCAGTCCCTCAGTATTAGAGAAATTTTGATTAAATTTGGTATCGGGTCGCCATTTTGTAAAAAAATATATCATTTGTCGGAACCAGTAAGATTGGACTAACATAACAAAGAGCTCCCATGCAATCGATTATTGCCATAAACTGGTTTTGGCCTATAACTCTTAACTCTAAAACTATAACTCAGCAATTAAAAAGCTATATATGTACATATGTATGTAATAAGTGTAGTGATCGGACCAACTAACTAGTAATTTTTAATTTGTAATTTGTAATTTGTAGTTTGTAATTTGTAATTTATAATTTGTAATGTGTAATTTTGAGTTTTTAATTTTTATATTTTTATCAACATACTTACAATCTCAAAAATACCCGAATGGTCATAAAAGAATCTCGTGATTTTCAGCCCCTAAAAAAGCTCCCTAATTGACAGCCTTAATCAGGATAACAAACTATTATCACACTATTTAGTCACGTTTTTGCTACCTTCACCGTTTAGTACACATTCTTAAGGCGAACATGTTGTCGTCGATGCAGCGTGCCTTTTAGGGTAAACACGTGACCTACGACAATACAAGTGCGCCCATTAAATGTCACGCTTTCAGTCAATTTGTGACGTGAATCTAATCATACCCGACGCACGTGCAAGTAACAGCTAAAAGCGCGAAAATTATGTTTTGTTTCTTTTGTTTTTGTTTAGTTAATGGGCTAAAAGCAAAAAGCAAGCTGCCGTAAATGCCAAAGGAGCAAATGAATGTTCATACGAAAGTGGATGGCAAAAAGAAGCAAAAACCCAGAGGGTAAAGAAGAAGAAGTAATAATTAGTGGCAACACAAAAAATATAATTTATAAAATCAGGTGGCAACCCTCAACTGATATCCCTACCTAAAAATATTTTTAATAAAATGCAACGTCAAATCACTTTCATTTGCTATCCACATTGGCATATCTCATTAACTATGGTTAAAATATTAGATAGGTGGCAACCCTGTATTAATATTGAAAATAACAGTAATGAATTTGAGAGCTATCTGTTAGCAGCGAATCTGTAAACAAAATTAAAAAGAGATGTGTAAAATGATTATCCAGATAAATTCTATATAGAAGCATAAATATAATAGAATTAAGTGGCAACGCTGATATAAGGGTCCCAAACATGTTATAGTAATATTTTAGCAATTTGCAATTTCACGTAAGTTGTAATCAAAGGGGACTGCTAATAACATAGCTGTTCCGTCATATCAGCTATAACCAGAGTCCCAAAAAATTCTTTGCCAAAATATTTTTAAATATGGCAACGCCTCCACACAGCAGTCGATGTGAAACTCCCCATTCAAAGCTTTAGTTTTAATTTCATCCTATTTGACTTACGGCACACAAAACTGCATCCACACCGACGCCTCAAGCGTAGTCACGGTCACAATCAAAAGCGCCTCCTACAACTTTTATGTATTCATTTAATTTAATTTTCGCAATATACATATGTATATGTACATATGTGTGTGTTAAAATACGGAAACGTGTTGCTTCATGTGCACCATGGCATATGAGTGTTATAAATATATTAATTAATTACATTCAAAGAACAGACAAACACACGCCCATCCAAGCCCATATACTTACACACCTTGACAGTCGCCAAAATAAAGCAATTCTCTTGCATAGGGTGTGTGTGCGTTATGCAGGTAAATGGCTGTACGTGACGAGTTTTTAGGCACATTTCGTCTTAGCTCATTTTCGCGTGAACATTAGAGTGTCAAACTTTTCATACAAATTTATTTACTTAAGAACATATTTTATCCAATGAGACATGTTGTCTTCAGCTTCAGCCGCTATGAAAGCGAAATGACAGATGTACATACATATATATAAATAAATTACCTAGGGTGAGTACCACATTCAATCATATTTTTGAAAATATGCATATATGGTTTCCCTTAAAAACTTTATATACTTTTTTTATTTAGTTGAAATTTTTGTTTTCTGTGTCAGGCTAATTTAATGTAAATAATACGTACTTTTCATCGAAATTTAATTAACATTACGTTTAAACCCATCAAAATGAATTCTACGAACCTTCTTTTTGCGTGTGACAAGTATCTGGGAAATGTAGTAAAGCTTATTTATGTAGGACTATGCTCGCGGAAATGAGAACTTTAAGCGGAAGTGATGTGCTGGTGAGTTGAAATTTCAATGGTTTAATGAGCAATTTATTGGTGGATAATTCTTCAATCAAATAAAAAAAAATAAAAACTGCATAGAGTGCATCGAATGTAAAAATATCGCCCCTTTCTACTATGCCATATTTGAACATATGGACAAGCTATCTTTTTGACAAAGAAGCTTAGGAATGTGAAGTGCCTGATAGTGTTGGGGAAAGTGAAAAATTCTGATGTATTTTACAAGGTCTCTTATTTCATTTTACTTTATTTTATTTTATTTTGTTTTGTTTTATTTTATTTTATTTTATTTTATTTTATTTTATTTTATTTTATTTTATTTTATTTTATTTTATTTTATTTTATTTTATTTTATTTTATTTTATTTTATTTTATTTTATTTTATTTTGAATTATTTTATTTTATTTTATTTCATTTTGAATTATTTTATTTCATTTTGAATTATTTTATTTTATTTTATTTTATTTTATTTTATTTTATTTTATTTTATTTTATTTACTTTTATTTTATTTTATTTTATTTTATTTTATTTTATTTTATTTTATTTTATTCTATTTTATGCTATTTAATTTAATTTAATTTAATTTAATTTAATTTAATTTAATTTTATTTTATTTTATTTTATTTTATTTTATTTTAGTTTATTTTATTTTATTTTATTTTATTTCATTTTATTTTGTTTTATTTTATTTTATTTTATTTTATTTTATTTTATTTTATTTTATTTTATTTTATTTTATTTTATTTTATTTTATTTTATTTTATTTTATTTTATTTTGTTTTATTTTATTTTATTTTATTTTATTTTATTTTATTTTATTTTATTTTATTTTATTTTGTTTTATTTTATTTTATTTTATTTTATTTTATTTTATTTCATTTTATTTTATTTTAGTTTAGTTTAGTTTATTTTCTTTTCTTTTCTTTTATTTTATTTTATTTTATTTTATTTTATTTTATTTTATTTTATTTTATTTTATTTTATTTTATTTTATTTTATTTTATTTTATTTTATTTTATTTTATTTTATTTTATTTTATTTTATTTTATTTTATTTTATTTTATTTTATTTTATTTTATTTTATTTTATTTTATTTCATTTCTTTTTGCCTACGGAAATTTATAGTTAATTAGCAAAAAATGGCAGAACTTCTCAGAATCTGATGCGCATTAAATCAGGCCTAAAATTAAATTTCGTTCTCAAAACAGTGAAGGCAAGCAAATTTTCCTTTATCTTTCATTATCTTTTTTTTTACATTTCTCTTATTTTAGAAACGGCATTCCAACAATTTCGTTTCAATTTTATTTGCCTTTTAATGTTACTTGTTTAGTAAACTATCTCAAGTGCTGCAATAGATACCTTATTTTTGTTTTTTTTTTTAGTCATATATTTTTCGTATTTCGTATTGCTTTCTTATTTATCCGTTTCATGCTTAATGTGCTTTAATTTGCATTTTTACTTTTCTCATACTCATTTCGTTTTCTATACGAATTTAATTAATAAGCGTTCGTTAGTGCTGTCCTTCTTTTTCATCTTCTCAACCAACAGAAATTATAAATGAAATGCAGTAGTGATAACTTTTTTTAATTTTTTTTAGAAAAAGCACAACAGTGCACAAAAGTAAAAAAGTTGAAAACAGAAGCTAGAAGCGGAGCGAAGAAGGTTAATATTTTTTGTTCGCGCCACAACTATCATTTTGCTTGAAACTGATGCCAAATTGATGTTGTTGTTATTTTTTTTGTTTTCTCATTTTTCTGTATGTATGTATGTGTGTGTGTCTGACGCCTATTAATCTCAACACTGATTCCATTCCATTTTCATCCATTTCAGCTGCTCCTTCATTCATACGTAGAGACGTGAAGCAAATAGCTGTGATAGTGACAGTGCCCCATTTAAATTGGCAAAAATAATGAAATGTGGTGAAGATGAAGTGGAGATTCGTAGAAAATTTACGTGCCGACTGAGGTGTTGAAGCACTTTTCCAAAGTTTTTGCATTTTTAAATTTGTTCCTCAAATTTTGATCTACATATGCCAAATGCCAGCTGATAAAATTTGTTCATGAAAGATTTAATTCGTGTTTAATTTTTGTTCGTTGAATATACAAAAAAAGAAAAAATAAATTTAAAAATTTTCTCTTCTCGTTCAACTCTGCGCACGAGACAAAAATATCTACCTTTCTTTGGTCGACTTGGAGCTGTTAGTGCTTGACTTTTTACCTTTTCGCATTTTCGCCATAAAACCATTTGACTTTTCGATTTTCTACACAAAAAACCAACCCACACATTCTAGTGTAAAACTCGAAAATCCCATCACCATAGCTGGTTGTTGAAAATCAAATTTTAATAATTCATGCGCAACAGTGACGACACTAACGCTATTTGGTTGCCCATAAAAATATGAGAGGTAGGGGGGGGGGGGGCGTATGAGCGATATTCAGCATAAAAATTGCACACAAAAATCAAATCGTAGATAGTAAATGAATAATGCAAATAATGTAAATGTGTCACACAAGCCAGCCAAACGCCAAATCTGCATACGACAATGATTGACATGCTAGAGAAAAGCAACAATAACAATAATAATGACAAAAAAAAAAAAAGAAACCACTAAAATGTAAACAATTGAATGGATGAATGAATGTCTACATGAATGAGTTAACAATTGAATAAATTGACAAATGCAAAACAATCAAAATAGCAACAACTAAAGTAACAATTTTAATGTAAATTAAGCTACAATGTTTTGATAATAAATCATTGACATTGTGTATTTTGTGTATTTTGGTTGCTGACAAGCCATTTCCATTGTGTTTTGTTTGTTGTTTTTGTATGTGTGTAACATGTTAAAAATGAAAAGAAAAGAAAAAACAACAACAATTTAATGTACATATATTCAAACAGTATTTATTTCGTTGTTTTTGTATGAAAGTTTTTGTTGCGTAAAAAAAATTTGTAAACTTCTAACGGAAGGAAGGCAAATTTTATTTCTCATTTTTGTTGGAATATTTTATTAGCCTGCGGTTATTTGTGCAAGTTGTAATGCAGCTGGTATAAATTAAGATACATTTATGTTGTAATTTGTGTTGAAATTAAAAAAAAAATGTTTTCTAGATAAAAAAAATATTTACTTTCTAACAACAGCTGATCACGTGAATACATGTATAAGTAGTTAAAGGTTTCCTTTTATCATAAAAAAAATGTATTTAAATTGTGAAAAAATTACAATTTTCATAAAAATAAAAATAAAATAAAAGTTTTCTTTCAAAAGTCATGCAAATCCGAAATTTTATTTATACTCTGTTTGGTTAAGTTAATTTTATCAATATTTTGGAATCTGCTATAGCCTAAAAAAATAAGCTTCTTACTTTAAAAGGGGGTAATTAAAGTTGAAGACGTCCAACTGAAAATCTAAAAACTAAAGCTCGTTATTAAATTTTGAATACAATTTTTTTTTGTATAATATTTCTGTTATAACTTAAAATGTTGAACAAAAAATTATTAAATTTTGAACACTGGAAATTTTGTTGGATGCTACGTAAAAGCGAACATATAAAAACAATTTTAAGCATATTTTTTTTAAGTTCCAAATCACAAAAAAAAAATTCAGTTAGTGAAACTATGAACTTTTAAAGTAGAAAGTTAAAAAAACAAACATTAAAATTTTTTTTCTTTGTTTTTTTAAAAATAGTGATTTTTAAGATTTTTTAGAAATCTGAATTTTTGAATTTAAAAAAAAATTTTTTTTTTTACCTTTCTAGTAGAACAAAAAATTACTAACTTTTGAACACTGAAAAATTTGTTAGATGCTTGGATGTAAAACCGATAATATAAAAATCTATTTTAAGCATATTTTTTTTTAAGTCGCAGTACCACAAAAAATTCCGTTATTGAAACTGTGAACTTTTGATGTAGAATGTTAAAAAATGTAAAGAAAAGTTAAAAAAAAGTTCAAAAGTTAAACAAAAAAGATATTTTGCAAAAAATGAAATTGGAAAATTTTTTTTTGCTTAACAAGATATGATTTTAAAATTTAAAACAATTTTAGGCATATTTTTTTTTAAGTTCCATTACCACAAAAAAAAATTCAATTACCAAAACTGAGAAATTGTGTATTGTGCTAATTAAACTCAACAAGAAATTGAAAAAAATTAAAAACAAAAATTAAAAAAAAAAAATAATTTAGAAAATTTATCAAAAAAAAAAAAATTGTTTTTAATAATAAAGTCTATAAAAACCATTTTTCAATCAATAATTTGGAAATTTATGCAATTTTTGTTGCTTGTAAAAAAAAATTATTTCACCTCTAAGCAATAGAATAATGGGCTGGAAGAAAAACTAAGAGCGCTCACAATTTAGATTCCTACGTCGCGAGAGACAACTTCAGATTTGATTTAAAAAAAAAGTTCAAAATTTTTAACAAAAATTTGGCTATCTCATTTTTTCTTAAGGGGAGTGTCTCTCTTCCTCACTTTTCACCTTATGGTGCCTTTAAAAATTTATTCTTGGTAGCAGCTTTATCACTGGTGTCAATATTTCCAAATCGTTGTTTTACCGAACTTTGTCTAAGCTTTATGCAAAAGGTGAGTGACATCATGCTATCCAAAAAGCCACGAATCCATCGTTTTGCCGCACAACATTTATTGACATTTTAATGTTGCGCAAGTGCTCATAATGTTGTTTGCAACAGCCATTTTATCGCTTATCAAATTGCTCGCCGCATAATAAACAGAACTAAATAGGTCAGTTATGCAAAAGGCAGAAAAAAGTTCGCCAAAAGCTAGGAATGAAATAAGTTCCGACCACTACTTATATAAGTGAATTGTGGACAGCTGCTGATCTTTACATTGAGCGCAAGTCATCCGTTATACTGGACCTGTTCTCAGTCAAGGCTTCCGCCCCCCTCTGCTGTCGAGCTCGTGTGTCGATAAAACAAACCTTCTGAGTTGGAGATTCTTTGTCAGCTTAAAAAGCAATTTTAAAACTCCCTCAAGCACTCAACCAATACTAAGTGGGAGCAAATTTGCGTCCTCTCTATAAGCTGCGCTCAGAAGAGCAAAATGGCAAAACGGCTTAGTCAGAAATAAGCGTAACTCCTGATTACTAAAAATTTATGCCAGCGGCCAACTCCGCTTTCTAAAGCTCGTACAAATATTAACACAAACAGCGCTCGTTTATTGCACAACATTTAACAGATATTTCGTTGTTGTTGTTGTTGCCATTTTATATGCCGTTGTCGATGTTAAAGCATGTATTGACATGTCCTCGTCGTAATAGGGTAAAATGCCACGTACTGTGGGATATTTTGACTCAGCTGAAAGTCAAATACATGCGAAAAGGGCTGGAGTAACCAATAGCAAAAAAAAAAAAAAAATAATAAAAAAAAAAATAAAGAAAAAAAAATTTCAAACCTTAAATTATTAATATCTAAATTTCAGTACAATTTATTTATTTATTTTATTTCATTTCATTTCATTTCATTTCATTTCTTTTCATTTCATTTCATTTCATTTCATTTCATTTCATTTCATTTATTTCATTTCATTTCATTTCATTTCATTTTATTTTATTTTATTTTATTTTATTTTATTTTATTTTATTTTATTTTATTTTATCTTATTTTATTTTATTTTATTTTATTTTATTTTATTTTATTTTATTTTATTTTATTTTATTTTATTTTATTTTATTTTATTTTATTTTATTTTATTTTATTTTTGTGGTATTATCTGATTTTGCGAGAAGCTCTTTCATACCATCGTGCTTTTTTTGTCGCTGTGCCGGATAATTGAGTGCCTCAGGTCAACAACGACGACCAAACGAGTGAAGTGATGTAACAACAACAACAAATACCATGTACAACAGAAATAATGCTAACAACATAGCGAAAGCCAACAAAATATGCGAAAAGAGAAAATTTTATTTACAAACCGAGCGCGGAAGGTGAGGAAGTGGTTGTGCACGATGTTTTGTTGGTATTTTAAGCGGATGTGCAGGCGTTTCTGTATTGATGTAATTTATTGTAAAATAAGCTCTACATGCAATATGCCATTAGCAAAACGAAATACGCAACGCAACACACCAACACTAGGCTGGCGTTTCAGTAAATGTTATAATTTGCATTTACGTGTTAGAAGGCATTGGTAGAAGGGGCGAGGGGTGAATGCAAAAACAGCGAAAAGGGCATACAAAGAGCTTTCCGTTGTACCTTCTAAAAAAAAATGCGCATTCAAAACGGCAATTCGCGCTAACATGGGCGGGTCGCGTAAACAGGATTTGGTATTTCGCGAAAATGCTATTTTCCACGAGCTGAATAGCCAGCTTTTTGTGTTTGGTTACCATTTGAAAGTGGCGCGGTCAGCTAACTTAATTAAGCCGCATTGATGCATGAAAAGACTCAGCCGCAGAAAAAAGTTTGCCAATTATGCATCACATGAAAGCTACAAAAAATAATTAATTTTGAGTCTGAGTTGATGGGATACGAAATGCCAAAGGGCTCCGATTGACACAGCTGCTGTGGACCTGCCGTAAAACCAAACAAAGCTGATAAAATTTTAGCTAAGCTGTGAACAAATTGACTGATGGAATTGTAAAAGGCTGAATGCTGTTTTCTGTTAGGCTTGCGATGATTTTACTTTTCACAGTTTTCGGTATAATGTGGTTCGGATAAAAGTGAATGCTAATTCAATTCGGGACGCCTATTATTCTGGATTGCGTTCTCATGATTTTGTTAGTTTATATGATGCTAAGGGGTCATCGACGCTCGATTCAGGTACTTTTAGATATAGAAAACAGCTGATTGTAGCAGAATTTCTTAGGGCTCGGATCATTTCGGGACCCTTTCGGGATTGTTTTCATTACTTTATCAGGAATATTTCGAAACTTGTTCACATCACTTCGTCAGCTTTTTCGAGACTCTTTTCTATAATTTCAGGAATTTTTCGTTATAATTTTTGATAAAAATTCCTGACTTTTTTCCAACAATTTCACGACTTTTTTAGGAACATATTTCAACTTATTTGAGGTGGTTTGGATAATTATCAGACAATTTCGGGACTGTTTTCGGGATAATTTCACGATAGTTTTGAGATTGTATACACCACAATTTTTTTCAAAAAAAAAAACCTAAAAGTGATTCTGAATTGGTAACAAAAAAATCCCGAATTTAGCACCAAAATAAAAGAAAAATTCTTAGTAATTTCGGGGTAGATTTCTTGAATTTATCAAAAACATTCTAAAACTTTTCCTGATCACTATAGAAATTTTTTCGGGACTTTGCGGTATCATTTCATGGTATTTTCGGTACTTTTTTTTCGAAAAACTCGGGATTATTCCACCATACTTTCGGGACTGTATACGCCACAGTTTTTCCAAAAACTTTTCCAATTGATCCATAGAAACCTAAATATGTTCCTCAATTGATAACGAAAAAATCGCGAAGTGAAAAAATTCTTGATAATTTCGGGATTTTTTCGGGATAAATTTCTTGAGTTTATCAGAAACATTCTGAAACTTTTCCTGATCAATTTAGAAATTTTTTCGGGACATTGCGGTATCATTTCATGTATATTCGGTATTTTTTGGAAAATATTTCGTAAGTGGAAAAACTTTGAGCGCTTCTTGGATGACCGCGCACATATATCCCATTCGTTCTTACTTGAACTTTCTGACGAAATTCCACAGGCTTTCTCGATTCCAAGTGCCTTCGTTTGGATGATACTTAAGGAGTTTGAAAAATGTTTTTATATTGTGACCTATTGAAAATCATTGACCAAAGCACTGCGGTCCTTCACTTCCTTACTATATACTCTGCTGTCTCTGCAATAAACTGGAATTATCTCAAGTTGAAAGGGGTCTGAAGTTAGTCCCAATTTCGTCCACACCGGTAAGTCTGCTCAGGATACCACTTTAGCTCAACTACTTCTCGTCCCAATTATAAAACTCTCTGGGTCTCATATAGGTATAGTCGAGCCTATTGCCTTGCGTTACACCTTCCAACCCAAACTCATATGAGCTCCAAACAAATAATTATTTTTCCTTGTGCGCGTGCATGGGCTGTGGTGTTTATTTGCCCGCCTAAGCTGTTGCGCAACAACTTTAACTCATTAGTGGTTTTATATATTTAAGTATATGTTAAATAATGTGCTTTAAAATATGTGAAATTGCTCTTACTGGCTTTCCCCACATTCCACGCCAAGTTTTATTTATTACAACCAACGGGCGTCGATTTGCATGACCCTTTGACTGTTCAGCCATTTACTACACAACTCACTCTAATGAGTCTTATGTCGGCTTATGCTATGTTATTTTGTTTAATTTAATGACGCCAACACAACACATAAAATATTCGCAAATAACACTAAATGTGCTTGTTAAGTATTTATATATGTAATTAAAATGAATTTTTGTTAAATTACTTTTTATACGCCTTCGTTGTAATAAATGGTTGCTCATACGCCGTGTACTTCTTGAGGTTGGATGGGTATTTGATGGAGTGTTGACGATGTAAGCGAAGTTATTTTGGTAGTGAATAAATTTTTTGAAAGGGCAATTCTATGACAGATTGTCTTTTGTTCATTACCATCACCTTTTGGTATTAACCCTACAGTGGCGCGAAAGACTTGGTTGGCCCTTCGTACAATGGACTAAAGCTGGAAATTGATAGTGACTAGCGAGAGCTTTATATCAATTTTTTTGTTATAAATGTTATATTATGAATTAGAAATGTTAAAAAACAAAAAAATTGAATAACAAGTCGAAGCAAACAACATAGCTATTCGGATAGTTATTTAAAAGCAGCTGTCTTATCACTAGGCCATCTGATTGTATACACATTTTCCAGCTTACATTGCTCTTTTCATATATTGTTGTTGTTTTTTTTTAAATTTACCTGCACTAGTGATTTGTATAATAAATAGATTAAAAAAAACAATAAAAAAAACTTGTCAGCTTATAAATAAAATCAACACAAATAACAAAAAAAAAAAAAATTGTTTTATGTAATCTGACCTGTGTTCAAACTCATCAAATGTGATTTTTACAAATGAAATCAATCAATAAATCATTTTTATCTATCTACTCTGCATTTTAATCCTTTCATTTATTGGATTTTACCATATTTATTTTAACACAATAAACCGACTAAAGAGATTTAAATAAATATTTCATTTGATATGCATCCACACATGCATAAACACATATACGAGGGTTGTTCGAAAATGTGATGACTTGTTTCTTAGAAAACAACTTTTTCTGCAAACATTATAAATTAACTAATAATTTTTTTTTCAACGTGATCTCCTTTAAACTTGATGTGTTAAATAGTAATAATTTGTGTCGCTTTTTAATCTTTGAGAAATTTACCTCTTGGGTCCACCCTTGTTTTAGTACGTCAATCAAGGACCTTTCGGTATAGTTTAAATACCAAAGCATCCTTCCAATACATTTAGTAATCGGATTGAAATTCATGTGCAGACAATGCTGTGTCCTTTCTATTGCTAGCTAATATCTTCAAAAGTTGGGAATAATATTTGTAAACTTTTTTTTAAGATTTTTAAGATAATGTTTGCGAATCAGGGTTGGGCCACTTTGAATAAAAAATTATTCAAATAAAAAATAAAAAATTATTCATCATTTTTTAAATTTTGAGTGATGAGTGACTGGTTATTTCTTATTCAAAAAAATCCAAGTGATAAATAACATGTTATTTTTATTCAAGAAGTGCTTGAATAAAAATAATATGTTATTCGTCACTCAAGAAATCCTGAGTGATGAATAACATGTTATTTTTATTTTTGGAATTCTTGAATAACGATAAAACTTCATTTTTATTCAGTTATTTAAAAATAAAAAATAAGTACCCTGAGATCCCGGAAAATTATACCCATATGGGAAATTCCACCGTCACTTACGTTACATCGCAAGTAAAATTGTATGATTCAAACTCAAATTGCATTACCATTTGCACGTTTTAGTACACGAAAAATGGTTTATTACTTGGAGTTTAGCTACTCAAAGCTGTTATGCCTAAACTTTTTATTTAAATTCTAAAAACATACTAAATACGGACTAAAATTCCGTCGTCACTGACGTTACAATTTTAGGACTAGGGGTTTTGGGCACCGGTGATTTATTCAAATTTCTGCGAAACCCCTTGACAGAATTAAATTCCAATGTTTGGGAGATTATTAGAAATAGAATGAAGTCTTTATAAAAATCTTTGTTATTAGGACTTTTATAAAGATGTAGCATGCATAGTTAATTATGTACCGTCACTGACGTTACGTAAAATTCGTCACTGACGTTACCTCCGAAGTAACAGAAAAAAAGCCGACTAGGTTTTCTTTTATGGACGTGATAACAAACAGGTCAATTGATTTATTGCAGAAAATCGTGAAAGGGTTTACCTTCAGGTGTCCTTTGCTAAGTTTAGACTTTTTTTTAGCTGGTTTTGCTCATACGCCAAGTATTAATTGTATTACAAGAAATGTGTTGCATTAACCACCAAATGTTGTTGGAGTCTATTGTGTGGAATATTTATACATAGACATTCGATATATATACAGAGGATCTTTACGTTTTAATAAAAAAAAAATAGAAGCAAAAATAAAAAGTTTGTTTGAAAAGGTGGGTAAGAACGTAAGCGTTCGTCACTGACGTTACAAAAGCGCACCGTTTTTTTTTAGATTGTATACTATTTTAAAAACAAATTTACTTTACATAGTTTATGTAATTACCTTGTAGATGGAGAATCGAAGATTTTAAATCGATTGGCAGAAAACTATATATTTCATGCAATAAAATGCTTATTTTCGTCACTTACGTTACAAAAAAAAGCGCACAACAATATTTTTTTTCTACACCCAAAAGTGTTTGTGCAAATTTTTCATATTTTTCAAAATTTCACTAAGAATTAAAATAAAAGTAACATGTAATCCCTGGTTACTAAGATTCACACAGCATAACAAATATAAAGTAGTTTCTTAACACGGTATTTAAGAACAAAAAAAATTTTTTTTTGGTTGTCCTAAATAGTTTAAGAATATTTAAGTTAGGCTTATGCGAATGTCATTCTGGCATTTATTCATCATGATTTAATATATTTACAACAACTTAGCCATTGTTACGGCGGCTTGATACTTGGTGTGTCGACAGCCAAGTTATAAGCGCTCGTAATAAATTGCAGGAAGGGGGGAGAAATAAAAAACTCGTTAGTTCATATATAAATACAATGGTGGTAATGTTTATTTACATTAATACTCAACGAATTAAAAGGTGTAAGTGGTTAATTCAGAATCGAATTAAATTCAGTAAAAGGTGATTGTGGATCAAACTAAGTGATCTGTATTGTACAAAGACTTACCTCACGGGAGTTGGCGGCGGGCGGGTTTCTCGACGTTCGAAAAAGAAGTGGCAGAGCTATTATTAATTTAGTTCGTCGCACCCGCCGAATGCTAGCTCTCGCTATTATCCGGCCGGGTGCACGGTTATCGGTTTAAACCGAGATACATTGGAAGAAAGCTCTGCACATTAGGGTGTGCCGTAATATTTAGGCCGGTGGCCTAAACATGCCGGCCCCCTTGCGGCAAGCAATATTTAACACGCACCCGGCGGCCAAGTCCCGTAAAGGCAAGATTAATATGGCTAAAACTTAAATTTAATTTGGAGCCCCGTGCTGGAGCGTCAACGCTGCGCAGATTCCCTGTGTGCGGTTCCTGTGGGTGAAAGAAACTATTAGTCGATATGTACGTGGGTTGATTCTAGTGCACTTTACTTATTTTGTAACATATACCCGGTTATTGCGGGTGGGCTCCCGAGACGACCAAGCCAAATATGGTGGCTTGTGACAGAAGCCCTCCCACGGTCGATGGTGGTGCGCCGCTGACCATAATGCTGGCATATACGTCGGCGCCCAAAGTAAGCCGGACTGGTGAGGACCGGTGGAACGTCGGATCCGCCAGCTTCATGAACTGGAACGGAGTAGCTACGGACGGATCTAGCGATGTGGTTGGGCTAAGCCGCGAATATCGAGCCACCATTGTGGCCTGGGTCGTCACCTCTCCAGCTGTGCCATATTTTCCACGAAGGATGAGTGTGCACCTCGCGTAGTACGCCGTGCCGGTAAGCTCCAATTGGAGGTCCTTAGCTAGGTTCGCGTCGATGATCGAGTTCGGAGCGCAGGAATCGATGAGCGCCCGCACTATGTGCAGTTTGCCCCCCGCGGCAATTCGAACCATGGCCGTTGGAGCGATGGCTACGAAGGCTCGCGTTATGGTGGTTGCTAAGGGCGCCTCCCTTAAGCGCCCGGTTCTGAAGCCGGACGGAGCGATATTTTGAAGCGCGAGAGTGCTGCCTTGGGCACGTGATTTATACGGGGCCGGCCTACCCGAAGATCGCCGTGACGAGCGGGACGGACGCGGTTCCGCGTCACCACGGCGCCCTCCGGTAGTACGGTGCGATGGGCGGAAAGGACGTGTCTCCGCGCCATCCCCGCGTTGTTTGTTGAATGGCTTCTCGTGCTGAAGCAGAGGTCGAAAACGGCGGGGTGTCGATGCAACCTGTTGGGTCGCTGATGTCAGTGCGGTGACGTCTTCCCTCCTGGTGACTTCTTCGTCCGCAACTTGTTCTGCCCATGACAACGTGTTCTCCGCTATGTGGATGGATAGAGCTTCATCCGAACTGGCTTCATCATCGTTGTTCTCGTGGGTGGCCGGAGGTGCCTCGTCAGTGTGTGTGGAGGTATGGTGCGGTTCGTTGCATCGATGGCACCGGGCTTCGCTGGGGCATGCCCTACTGTGGTGAAACGGCGACAGACAATTTGCGCAGTACCGCGCCTCTATGATCACCCTGAGACGCTCTACGTTCGACATGCGCCGGTAAACGGGACACAGCCGAATACTATGAGACTTCTGGCACAAACGGCATGGAATGGTGAACGCGGTGCCACGTGTCTCCGTTTTATTGCGTTTGACGCTGAATCCAGTCATTCTGGAATAGTAATTGGTTACTACGGTTAGAGATTTCCGGAGGTTGGGTGGCTTATGGGTCCTTCACAAATGTGGTTTTGGCTTATTCGTGCAGAAGGACTGGAAACTGTTTGGGTATTTTCGTTGTTGATATGTTAAACCCTATAAAACATCATGCTCAAGAGGACGTGTTTCTCGCCCGTATGCTACGGCGTACGGCACATTCGGGTTGCCGCGGATGTGCTTGCCGCATCCCAAGACCTCGCCTACAACGAGCGCCACCCGATCATTCTCCCCTACGCCTGTCGATTCACGCGTCTTCTCATCCAATTTGTCCACCAGATATCCCTTCACGGTGAAAACCAGCTCATGCTGCGTCTCATACGCACGCAATATTGGATCCCGAGGGTAAAAAATATGATCCGGTCTGTCATTCACAATTGCAAAGTTTGCACTATTTACCGGAAGCGGTCTCAAACCCAACTTATGGGGAACCTTCCACCGGAACGCACGACCTTTTCCCGAGCATTCACGAACGCCGGCGTAGATTTTGCCGGACCTTTCGACATCAAATCGTACAGCGGAAGAGGATGTCGTCTCTCAAAGGGCTACGTCTGCCTCTTTGTTTGCTTTTCAACCAAGGCAATTCATTTAGAGGCCACTAGCGATCTGAGTACAGCGTCTTTCCTGGCAGCTCTCGATCGGTTCGTTGCTAGACGGGGGTGTCCAAAGAACATCTACTCCGACAACGGAACTAACTTTGTGGGGGCATCCAGGGCGCTCCGTTCTGAGTTTAAAACCTTTTTAGCGGACGCTCGCAACCAGACCCTATCCAAATACAGCCACCAAACCCTTACGTGGCATTTCATCCCAGCAGGCGCTCCACACATGGGCGGATTATGGGAGGCCGGGGTCAAGAGCTTTAAGCACCACTCCATAGGTCGCTGGTTCATATCCGGCTCGAAGGACCAAATGTTACGGCGGCTTGATACTTGGTGTGTCGACAGCCAAGTTATAAGCGCTCGTAATAAATTGCAGGAAGGGGGGAGAAATAAAAAACTCGTTAGTTCATATATAAATACAATGGTGGTAATGTTTATTTACATTAATACTCAACGAATTAAAAGGTGTAAGTGGTTAATTCAGAATCGAATTAAATTCAGTAAAAGGTGATTGTGGATCAAACTAAGTGATCTGTATTGTACAAAGACTTACCTCACGGGAGTTGGCGGCGGGCGGGTTTCTCGACGTTCGAAAAAGAAGTGGCAGAGCTATTATTAATTTAGTTCGTCGCACCCGCCGAATGCTAGCTCTCGCTATTATCCGGCCGGGTGCACGGTTATCGGTTTAAACCGAGATACATTGGAAGAAAGCTCTGCACATTAGGGTGTGCCGTAATATTTAGGCCGGTGGCCTAAACAGCCATATTACCAACTTAAAAATAAAATGTTGGTTTTTTCGCTTTCATCAATCTCTGCCATGGAAATTCCCATATGCGCATTATATTTGTAGTCATTTTCGGTATCATTTCGGAACTGTTTCGGGATCATTTCGGGATTGTTTCGGGATTATTTCGGGACTATTTTCGGGATTGTTTCGGGACTTTTTCGGGACTATTTTCGGGATTGTCTCGGGACTTTTTCGGGACTTTTTCGGGATCATTTCGGGATTGTTTCGGGATTATTTCGGGACTATTTTCGGGATTGTTTCGCGATTATTTCGGGACTATTTTCGGGATTGTTTCGGGACTTTTTCGGGATCATTTCGGGATTATTTCGGGATTGTTTCGGGATCATTTCTGGACTATTTTCGGGATTGTTTCGGGATTATTTCGCGATTATTTCGGGG
>CATOCK010000022.1:0-24065 GCA_951509765.1 Sphenella marginata
CCAAAATAAAAAAAAAAAAAAAAAATTATTAAGAAACCCAAAAACAACAATAATTTTTCGCTGCAGAAAAAATTATTAATAGGTCTATAGCTCGTTTCGAACCAGGATACTTCAAATATAAAGACCAAAAACACAAGCTTGTTGTTTGTGTAAAAAATCTCAATAACAAAAACCAAGAGCACATGGTTGGCAAACTGTGACACCAAAGCAGACTTGCAAAAAATCCATCATGATACCAAATCTAAAACGTCAAATGGCGTTGTTGGTACATGAATTGGTAAAAAGTTGATTGAACAGGGCGTTTAGAAGGCAAAAAACCCAGCGTATTGTTAGCTTAATAGTTAGCAATGCGTGCCAAAATTTCTCTGATGAGTGAAGTTAGCAACTTCCGAAATGGATCTATAAGAAAAGCTATGGCGGTTGTCTCTAAATTTTTCCTGTTCAACTCAACAAAAACTTTTAATAATTAATAAAAAAAAAAAAAAAAAAAATTATTAAGAAACCCAAAAACAACAATAATTTTTCGCTGCAGAAAAAATTATTAATAGGTCTATAGCTCGTTTCGAACCAGGATACTTCAAATATAAAGACCAAAAACACAAGCTTGTTGTTTGTGTAAAAAATCTCAATAACAAAAACCAAGAGCACATGGTTGGCAAACTGTGACACCAAAGCAGACTTGCAAAAAATCCATCATGATACCAAATCTAAAACGTCAAATGGCGTTGTTGGTACATGAATTGGTAAAAAGTTGATTGAACAGGGCGTTTAGAAGGCAAAAACCCCAGCGTATTGTTAGCTTAATAGTTAGCAATGCGTGCCAAAATTTCTCTGATGAGTGAAGTTAGCAACTTCCGAAATGGATCTATAAGAAAAGCTATGGCGGTTGTCTCTAAATTTTTCCTGTTCAACTCAACAAAAACTTTTAATAATTAATAAAAAAAAAAACAAAAAAAAAAAAAAAAAAAAAATTATTAAGAAACCCAAAAACAACAATAATTTTTCGCTGCAGAAAAAATTATTAATAGGTCTATAGCTCGTTTCGAACCAGGATACTTCAAATATAAAGACCAAAAACACAAGCTTGTTGTTTGTGTAAAAAATCTCAATAAATTTTTTTTATTTTCATACCTTTCATAAGCCCCATGCAAAACTATTTATATTTTGTTATTTAGTGATAATTTAATTTACCACTTACAACAGAAGTGTTTTTAATCGAAAACAATCAGTTGTTTTATACCACCTTTTCAGGTATTAAAATAGACCTGAGTTAATTGGGATAACGCAAAAGATCACTACTAGGTATTTAATGTTCGGTTACACCCGAACTTAGACTTCCTTACTAGTTAAAATTTTTTTCAAAAATGTATTTGTTGCCTTAACGCTAAAGTGCATACCAAATATTATCCTTATAGGTGTATTATGTACTGAATAATCACTCTTTTTGTATTTTCGAAAATATTATATATATAGAAAGAGGGCGTGGCTTTTAACCGATTTTGCCTATTTTCAATAGCGCTCGGAGATAAGTGAAAAGGAACCTACATACCAAATTTCATTGAGATATCTCAAGATTTACTCAAGTTATCGTGTTCACAGACGGACGGACGGACGGACGGACGGACGGACATGGCTCAATCAATTTCTCTTTTCCTCCTGAACATTTTGATATATATAAGTCAATATCTATCTCGATTCGTTTATGCCGTTACATACTACCGTTAGGCCAATGAAGTTAATATACCTTGTGTGCGAAGCACTACTAGGTATAAAAAAATGTACTGACTTTAGTTTACTTTCTTAATGCGAATTAATGTCAATGATGCTAGTTCGCTAAAAATATGCCCAACAAAAATGAAATAACTCCCATTAAAAATGAAATAACTCCCAATGCCTGGATTACAAGCAATGAAGTAAGTCCCAAAAAATGAAATAACTCCCAATTTCCAAAAATTATGAAATAACTCCCAAAGATATTTTATTGGGGATTATTTCATTTGGGAGTTATTTCATTATGAAATAATTCCCAGTTAAAATTATGAAATAAGTCCCAATGAATTGGGAGCTATTTCATAATGAAATAAGTCCCAACTTGCATGGAAAATATTTGGGAGTTATTTCATTTTTTTGTTGGGAGTTATTTCATTTGGGAGTTATTTCACTGCACCGAAGGCAGCAGGTTTCATTTGGACTACGATAGGTTTCGATAAATTAATCGATAACTGAGTTATCGGTGAAAATGTGATTGCCCAAAAACCTTAAACTTGACGTACAATATGGGTATCAAACGCAAGGGGAAGGCCCCAGGTTTCCTTTGTACTTGGATATATTTCGATAAATTGATCGATAACTGAGTTATCGGTCAAAATGCGATTGCCCGAAAACCTCTATATTACATTACAATATGGGTATCAAAAGAAAGGGGATAGCTCCAGGTTTCATTTGGACTTCGATCTATTTCGATAAATTTATCGATAAATGAGTTATCGGTGATTGCCCAAAAAACTTAACATTACTCTTTAATATGGGTATAAAACGAAAGGAGAAGGCCGCAGGTTTCATTTGGACTTCGATAGGTTTCAGTAAATTGATCGGTAACTGAGTTATCGGTGAAAATGTGATTGCCCAAAAACCTTAAACTTGCCCTACAATATGGGTATCAAACGAAAGGGGAAGGCCCAAGGTTTCATTTGTACTTCGACATATTTCGATAAATTTATCTATAACTGAGTTATCGGTAAAAATGCGATTGCAGAAAAACCTTAATATTACCCTACAATATTGTATCAAATCAACATTTGAAGTTGAATTCATCCTGGCACAATTTGTCAAAATTGAATTCTTGAAAAGCCGCCTAACGTTATCAACCAACACCTCAAAAGAACATTTTTGAAAACCAGTTTTCAATATTATTTTTCAAAATATGGTACATTCTTCAGTAGGCAATAATCATACTAATATTATAAATGTGAATGTAGCGATGTTTTGATGTCCAGACGTTTGCTTCTGTTACTCAATCACGTGAGAATGGCAAGACGGATTTTAATGAAGTTAGGAACGCATACAGGTTATAGTCTCGAAGGAGTTATAGGCTATTTTTTATTAATTTTGCGGGTTCGGACGCTTCTAGGGACCATTACTTTTTGATATTTTTTCCCCCATACAATTCTGAGTATACTTGACCTATACTTATGATATTTCGCATATATGTAGGTATAGGGTGGCCCCAGGTTTCATTTGGACTTCGATATATTTCGATAAATTTATCGACAACTGCGTTATTGGTCAAAATGCGATTGCAGAAAAACCTTAATATTACCCTACAATATTGTATCAAATCAACATTTGAATTTGCATTCATCCTGGCACAATTTATCAAAATTGAATTCTCGAAAGGCCCCCTAACGTTACCAACGAATACCGCAAAAGAAAATTTTTTAAAACCGGTTTTCAATACTCTTTTTTCAAAATTTTCAAAATATTCGAATTTGGTAAATTCTTCAGTATGAAATAATCCTACTAATATTATAAATGTGAATGTAGCGATGTTTGGATGTCCAGACGTTTGCTTTTGTTCCCTAAAAACGTGAGAATGGCTAGACGGATTTTGTTGAAATTTGGCACGCCTACAGGTTATAGTCTGGAAGGAGCTATAGGCTATTTTTTTTTTAATTTTGGGGGTTCCGACCCTGCTAGGGACCGTTTCCTTTCGAAATTTTTTTTATTCCATATAACTCTAAGTATATTGAACCTATACTTATGATATTTCGCATATAGGTATAGAAAGATCGTGCAATATGGGTATCAAACGAAAGGGGAAGGCCCCAGGTTTCAATTTAGCTTCGATATATTTCGATAAATTGATCGATAACTAAGTTATCGGTCAAAATTCGATTGCCCGAAAACCTTAATATTACCCTGCAATATGGGTATTAAACGAAAGGGGATAGCTCCAGTAGCGCGATTCACTAACTTTTAACAATTTTGCAATAGAGATATTTATCATTAACGTATACTGTTTAATTTAACAATTGTGCGATTCACTAACTCGGATTTAACAATAACGTTTAAATAATTGTTTAAAATGATGACATGTGGCATCTCAGTCGAAATTGACTAGAACGTTGCTTAATGTTAAGTGCAGCATTTGCCAGCGCCCCCGTTGGTGTCGCAGTAGCGCAGCTGACAAGCGTCTGGATAACAAAATAAACGTCGCAAGTTCGATACCAATAACTAGGAGAAATTTTTTTCTAAAATATATTTTTTTTTTAAATAAATACTTTTTTTTTAAATATAGAAATACTTCTTGCTCAAAAAATTTGTTTTTAATTTATTTTTATTTTAACCAATATTTCAACGACACCAACGGATAACGTGATAAAATATCAATTTACAAATCGACTACGATAAATTAACGATTTAAGAGTTGACAAAAAGTTAGTGAATAGCATAGATAGTTAAAATTATTGTTACGCTAATTTATCGTGGACAAATTGTGTTAAAACAGTTAGTGAATCACACAATTGTTTAAATTATTGTTAAGTTAATTTATCGTTGACAAATTACGTTAAAAAAGTTAGTGAATCGCGCTACAGGTTTCATTTTGACTTCGATAGGTTTCGATAAATGTATCGATAACTGAGTTATCGGTGAAAATGTTATTGCACAAAAACCTTAATATTACCCTGCAATATGGGTATCAAACAAAAGGGGAAGGCCCCAGGTTCCATTTGTACTTCAATATATTTCGATAAAATTGATCGATAACTGAGTCATCGGTCAACACGCGATTGCCCGAAAACCTCTATATTACCCTACATATGGGTATCAAACGAAAGGAGATAGCTCCAGGTTTCATTTGGACTTCGATATATTTCGATAAATTTATCGATAACTGAGTTATCGGTGATTGCCCAAAAAACTTAACATTACTCTATAATATGGGTATAAAACGAAAGGGGATAGCTCCAGGTTTCATTTGGACTTCGATAGGTTTCGATAAATTGATCGATAACTGAGTTATCGGTCAAAATGCGATTGCCCGAAAACTTCTATATTACCCTACAATATGGGTATCAAGCGAAAGAAGATAGCTCCAGGTTTCATTTGCACTTCGATATATTTCGATAAATGTATCAATAACTGAGTTATCGGTGAAAATGTTATTGCACAAAAACCTTAAACTTGACCTACAATATGGGTATAAAACGAAAGCGGAAGGCCCCAGGTTTCATTTGTACTTCAATATATTTCGATAAAATTGATCGATAACTGAGTCATCGGTCAAAACGCGATTGCCCGAAAACCTTAAACTTGCCCTACAATATGGGTATCAAACGAAAGAGGATAGCTCTAGGTTTCATTTGGACTTCGATAGGTTTCCATAAATTGATCGATAACTGAGTTATCGGTGAAAATGTGATTGCCCAAAAACCTTAATATTACCCTGCAATATGGGTATAAAACGAAAGGGGATAGCTCCAGGTTTCATTTGGACTTCGATAGGTTTCGATAAATTGATCGATAACTGAGTTATCGGTCAAAATGCGATTGCCCGAAAACTTCTATATTACCCTACAATATGAGTATCAAGCGAAAGAAGATAGCTCCAGGTTTCATTTGCACTTCGATATATTTCGATAAATGTATCGATAACTGAGTTATCGGTGAAAATGTTATTGCACAAAAACCTTAAAATTGCCCTACAATATGGGTATCAAACAAAAGGGGAAGGCCCCAGGTTTCATTTGTACTTCAATATATTTCGATAAAATTGATCGATAACTGAGTCATCGGTCAAAACGCGATTGCCCGAAAACCTCTATATTACCCTACAATATGGGTATCAAACGAAAGGAGATAGCTCCAGGTTTCATTTGGGTTTCGATATATTTCGATAAATTGATCGATAACTGAGTTATCGGTGAAAATGTGATTGCCCAAAAACCTTAAACTTGCCCTACAATATGGGTATCAAACGAAAGGGGAAGGCCCCAGGTTTATTTGTACTTCGACATATTTCGATAAATTTATCTATAACTGAGTTATCGTTAAAAATGCGTTTGCAGAAAAACCTGAATATTACCCTACAATATTGTATCAAATCAACATTTGAAGTTGAATTCATCCTGGCACAATTTTTCAAAATTGAATTCTTGAAAGGCCCCCTAACGTTATCAACGAATACCTCAAAAGAACATTTTTGAAAACCAGTTTTCATTGTTATTTTTCAAAATATGGTAAATTCTTCAGTAGACAATAATCATACTAATATTATAAATGTAAATGTAGTTATGTTTGGATGTCCAGACGTTTGCTTCTGTTACTCAATCACGTGAGAATGGCAAGACGGATTTTGATGAAGTTAGGAACGCATACAGGTTATAGGCTATTTTTTTTTTATTAATTTGGGGGTTCGGACGCTTCTAGGGACCATTACTTTTTGATATTTTTTCCCCCATACAATTCTGAGTATACTTGACCTGTACTTATGATATTTCGCATATATGTAGGTATAGGATGGCCCCAGGTTTCATTTGGACTTCGATATATTTCGATAAATTTATCGACAACTAAGTTATTGGTCAAAATGCGATTGCAGAAAACCCTTAATATTACCCTACAATATTGTATCAAATAAACTTTTGAATTTGCATTCATCCTGGCACAATTTGTCAAAATTGAATTCTTGAAAGGCCCCCTAACGTTACCAACGAATACCGCAAAAGAAAATTTTTTAAAACCGGTTTTCAATACTCTTTTTTCAAAATTTTCAAAATATTCGAATTTGGTAAATTCTTCAGTAGGCAATAATCCTACTAATATTATAAATGTGAATGTAGCGATGTTTGGATGTTTGGATGTCCAGACGTTTGCTTTTGTTCCCTAAAAACGTGAGAATGGCCAGACGGATTTTGTTGAAATTTGGCACGTCTACAGGTTATAGTCTGGAAGGAGCTATCCCCTAGGGACCGTTTCTTTTCGAAATTTTTTTTATTCCATATAACTCTAAGTATATTGAACCTATACTTATGATATTTCGAATATAGGTATAGAAAGATCGTGCAATATGGGTATCAAACGAAAGGGGAAGGCCCCAGGTTTCATTTTAGCTTCGATATATTTCGATAAATTGATCAATAACTAATTTATCGGTCAAAATTCGATTGCCCGAAAACCTTAAACTTGCCCTACAATATGGGTATCAAACGAAAGAGGATAGCTCTAGGTTTCATTTGGACTTCGATAGGTTTCCATAAATTGATCGATAACTGAGTTATCGGTGAAAATGTGATTGCCCAAAAACCTTAAACTTGCCCTTCAATATGGGTATCAAACTTTATTTGGACTTCGATAGGTTTCGATAAATTGATCGATAACTGAGTTATCGGTCAAAATGAGATTGCCCGCAGACTTCTATATTACCCTAGAATATGGGTATCAAACGAAAGAAGATAGCTCCAGGTTTCATTTGGACTTCGATATATTTCGATAAATGTATCGATAACTGAGTTATCGGTGAAAATGTTATTGCACAAAAACCTTAAAATTGCCCTACAATATGGGTATCAAACAAAAGGGGAAGGCCCCAGGTTTCATTTGTACGTCAATATATTTCGATAAAATTGATCGATAACTGAGTCATCGGTCAAAACGCGATTGCCCGAAAACCTCTATATTACCCTACAATATGGGTATCAAACAAAAGGAGATAGCTCCAGGTTTCATTTGGGTTTCGATATGTTTCGATAAATTGATCGATAACTGAGTTATCGCTGAAAATGTGATTGCCCAAAAACCTTAAACTTGACCTACAATATGGGTATCAAACGAAAGGGGAAGGCCCCAGGTTTCCTTTGTACTTGGATATATTTCGAAAAATTTATCGATAACTGAGTTATCGGTGATTGCCCAAAAAACTGAACATTACTCTATAATATGGTTATAAAACGAAAGGAGAAGGCAGCAGGTTTCATTTGGGTTTCGATATGTTTCGATAAATTGATCGGTAACTGAGTTATCGGTGAAAATGTGATTGCCCAAAAACCTTAAACTTGACCTACAATATGGGTATCAAACGAAAGGGGAAGGCCCTAGGTTTCCTTTGTACTTGGATATATTTTGATAAATTGAATTTGCATTCATCCTGGCACAATTTATCAAAATTGAATTCTCGAAAGGCCCCCTAACGTTACCAACGAATACCGCAAAAGAAAATTTTTTAAAACCGGTTTTCAATACTCTTTTTTCAAAATTTTCAAAATATTCGAATTTGGTAAATTCTTCAGTATGAAATAATCCTACTAATATTATAAATGTGAATGTAGCGATGTTTGGATGTCCAGACGTTTGCTTTTGTTCCCTAAAAACGTGAGAATGGCTAGACGGATTTTGTTGAAATTTGGCACGCCTACAGGTTATAGTCTGGAAGGAGCTATAGGCTATTTTTTTTTTAATTTTGGGGGTTCCGACCCTGCTAGGGACCGTTTCCTTTCGAAATTTTTTTTATTCCATATAACTCTAAGTATATTGAACCTATACTTATGATATTTCGCATATAGGTATAGAAAGATCGTGCAATATGGGTATCAAACGAAAGGGGAAGGCCCCAGGTTTCAATTTAGCTTCGATATATTTCGATAAATTGATCGATAACTAAGTTATCGGTCAAAATTCGATTGCCCGAAAACCTTAATATTACCCTGCAATATGGGTATTAAACGAAAGGGGATAGCTCCAGTAGCGCGATTCACTAACTTTTAACAATTTTGCAATAGAGATATTTATCATTAACGTATACTGTTTAATTTAACAATTGTGCGATTCACTAACTCGGATTTAACAATAACGTTTAAATAATTGTTTAAAATGATGACATGTGGCATCTCAGTCGAAATTGACTAGAACGTTGCTTAATGTTAAGTGCAGCATTTGCCAGCGCCCCCGTTGGTGTCGCAGTAGCGCAGCTGACAAGCGTCTGGATAACAAAATAAACGTCGCAAGTTCGATACCAATAACTAGGAGAAATTTTTTTCTAAAATATATTTTTTTTTTAAATAAATACTTTTTTTTTAAATATAGAAATACTTCTTGCTCAAAAAATTTGTTTTTAATTTATTTTTATTTTAACCAATATTTCAACGACACCAACGGATAACGTGATAAAATATCAATTTACAAATCGACTACGATAAATTAACGATTTAAGAGTTGACAAAAAGTTAGTGAATAGCATAGATAGTTAAAATTATTGTTACGCTAATTTATCGTGGACAAATTGTGTTAAAACAGTTAGTGAATCACACAATTGTTTAAATTATTGTTAAGTTAATTTATCGTTGACAAATTACGTTAAAAAAGTTAGTGAATCGCGCTACAGGTTTCATTTTGACTTCGATAGGTTTCGATAAATGTATCGATAACTGAGTTATCGGTGAAAATGTTATTGCACAAAAACCTTAATATTACCCTGCAATATGGGTATCAAACAAAAGGGGAAGGCCCCAGGTTCCATTTGTACTTCAATATATTTCGATAAAATTGATCGATAACTGAGTCATCGGTCAACACGCGATTGCCCGAAAACCTCTATATTACCCTACATATGGGTATCAAACGAAAGGAGATAGCTCCAGGTTTCATTTGGACTTCGATATATTTCGATAAATTTATCGATAACTGAGTTATCGGTGATTGCCCAAAAAACTTAACATTACTCTATAATATGGGTATAAAACGAAAGGGGATAGCTCCAGGTTTCATTTGGACTTCGATAGGTTTCGATAAATTGATCGATAACTGAGTTATCGGTCAAAATGCGATTGCCCGAAAACTTCTATATTACCCTACAATATGGGTATCAAGCGAAAGAAGATAGCTCCAGGTTTCATTTGCACTTCGATATATTTCGATAAATGTATCAATAACTGAGTTATCGGTGAAAATGTTATTGCACAAAAACCTTAAACTTGACCTACAATATGGGTATAAAACGAAAGCGGAAGGCCCCAGGTTTCATTTGTACTTCAATATATTTCGATAAAATTGATCGATAACTGAGTCATCGGTCAAAACGCGATTGCCCGAAAACCTTAAACTTGCCCTACAATATGGGTATCAAACGAAAGAGGATAGCTCTAGGTTTCATTTGGACTTCGATAGGTTTCCATAAATTGATCGATAACTGAGTTATCGGTGAAAATGTGATTGCCCAAAAACCTTAATATTACCCTGCAATATGGGTATAAAACGAAAGGGGATAGCTCCAGGTTTCATTTGGACTTCGATAGGTTTCGATAAATTGATCGATAACTGAGTTATCGGTCAAAATGCGATTGCCCGAAAACTTCTATATTACCCTACAATATGAGTATCAAGCGAAAGAAGATAGCTCCAGGTTTCATTTGCACTTCGATATATTTCGATAAATGTATCGATAACTGAGTTATCGGTGAAAATGTTATTGCACAAAAACCTTAAAATTGCCCTACAATATGGGTATCAAACAAAAGGGGAAGGCCCCAGGTTTCATTTGTACTTCAATATATTTCGATAAAATTGATCGATAACTGAGTCATCGGTCAAAACGCGATTGCCCGAAAACCTCTATATTACCCTACAATATGGGTATCAAACGAAAGGAGATAGCTCCAGGTTTCATTTGGGTTTCGATATATTTCGATAAATTGATCGATAACTGAGTTATCGGTGAAAATGTGATTGCCCAAAAACCTTAAACTTGCCCTACAATATGGGTATCAAACGAAAGGGGAAGGCCCCAGGTTTATTTGTACTTCGACATATTTCGATAAATTTATCTATAACTGAGTTATCGTTAAAAATGCGTTTGCAGAAAAACCTGAATATTACCCTACAATATTGTATCAAATCAACATTTGAAGTTGAATTCATCCTGGCACAATTTTTCAAAATTGAATTCTTGAAAGGCCCCCTAACGTTATCAACGAATACCTCAAAAGAACATTTTTGAAAACCAGTTTTCATTGTTATTTTTCAAAATATGGTAAATTCTTCAGTAGACAATAATCATACTAATATTATAAATGTAAATGTAGTTATGTTTGGATGTCCAGACGTTTGCTTCTGTTACTCAATCACGTGAGAATGGCAAGACGGATTTTGATGAAGTTAGGAACGCATACAGGTTATAGGCTATTTTTTTTTTATTAATTTGGGGGTTCGGACGCTTCTAGGGACCATTACTTTTTGATATTTTTTCCCCCATACAATTCTGAGTATACTTGACCTGTACTTATGATATTTCGCATATATGTAGGTATAGGATGGCCCCAGGTTTCATTTGGACTTCGATATATTTCGATAAATTTATCGACAACTAAGTTATTGGTCAAAATGCGATTGCAGAAAACCCTTAATATTACCCTACAATATTGTATCAAATAAACTTTTGAATTTGCATTCATCCTGGCACAATTTGTCAAAATTGAATTCTTGAAAGGCCCCCTAACGTTACCAACGAATACCGCAAAAGAAAATTTTTTAAAACCGGTTTTCAATACTCTTTTTTCAAAATTTTCAAAATATTCGAATTTGGTAAATTCTTCAGTAGGCAATAATCCTACTAATATTATAAATGTGAATGTAGCGATGTTTGGATGTTTGGATGTCCAGACGTTTGCTTTTGTTCCCTAAAAACGTGAGAATGGCCAGACGGATTTTGTTGAAATTTGGCACGTCTACAGGTTATAGTCTGGAAGGAGCTATCCCCTAGGGACCGTTTCTTTTCGAAATTTTTTTTATTCCATATAACTCTAAGTATATTGAACCTATACTTATGATATTTCGAATATAGGTATAGAAAGATCGTGCAATATGGGTATCAAACGAAAGGGGAAGGCCCCAGGTTTCATTTTAGCTTCGATATATTTCGATAAATTGATCAATAACTAATTTATCGGTCAAAATTCGATTGCCCGAAAACCTTAAACTTGCCCTACAATATGGGTATCAAACGAAAGAGGATAGCTCTAGGTTTCATTTGGACTTCGATAGGTTTCCATAAATTGATCGATAACTGAGTTATCGGTGAAAATGTGATTGCCCAAAAACCTTAAACTTGCCCTTCAATATGGGTATCAAACTTTATTTGGACTTCGATAGGTTTCGATAAATTGATCGATAACTGAGTTATCGGTCAAAATGAGATTGCCCGCAGACTTCTATATTACCCTAGAATATGGGTATCAAACGAAAGAAGATAGCTCCAGGTTTCATTTGGACTTCGATATATTTCGATAAATGTATCGATAACTGAGTTATCGGTGAAAATGTTATTGCACAAAAACCTTAAAATTGCCCTACAATATGGGTATCAAACAAAAGGGGAAGGCCCCAGGTTTCATTTGTACGTCAATATATTTCGATAAAATTGATCGATAACTGAGTCATCGGTCAAAACGCGATTGCCCGAAAACCTCTATATTACCCTACAATATGGGTATCAAACAAAAGGAGATAGCTCCAGGTTTCATTTGGGTTTCGATATGTTTCGATAAATTGATCGATAACTGAGTTATCGCTGAAAATGTGATTGCCCAAAAACCTTAAACTTGACCTACAATATGGGTATCAAACGAAAGGGGAAGGCCCCAGGTTTCCTTTGTACTTGGATATATTTCGAAAAATTTATCGATAACTGAGTTATCGGTGATTGCCCAAAAAACTGAACATTACTCTATAATATGGTTATAAAACGAAAGGAGAAGGCAGCAGGTTTCATTTGGGTTTCGATATGTTTCGATAAATTGATCGGTAACTGAGTTATCGGTGAAAATGTGATTGCCCAAAAACCTTAAACTTGACCTACAATATGGGTATCAAACGAAAGGGGAAGGCCCTAGGTTTCCTTTGTACTTGGATATATTTTGATAAATTGATCGATAACTGAGTTATCGGTCAAAATGCGATTGCCCGAAAACCTCTATATTACATTACAGTATGGGTATCAAACGAAAGGGGATAGCTCCAGGTTTCATTTGGACTTCGAACTATTTCGATAAATTTATCGATAAATGAGTTATCGGTGATTGCCCAAAAAACTTAACATTACTCTATAATATGGGTATAAAACGAAAGGAGAAGGCAGCAGGTTTCATTTGGACTACGATAGGTTTCGGTAAATTGATCGATAACTGAGTTATCGGTGAAAATGTGATTGCCCGAAAACCTTAAACTTGCCCTAAAATATGGGTATCAAACGAAAGGGGAAGGCCCCAGGTTTCATTTTAGCTTCGATATATTTCGATAAATTGATCGATAACTAATTTATCAGTCAAAATTCGATTGCCCGAAAACCTTAATATTACCCTGCAATATGGGTATCAAACGAAAGGGGATAGCTCCAGGTTTCATTTGGACTTCGATATATTTCGATAAATTTATCGATAACTGAGTTATCGGTGATTGCCCAAAAAACTTAACATTACTCTGTAATATGGGTATAAAACGAAAGGAGAAGGCCGCAGGTTTCATTTGTACTTCGATAGGTTTCGGTAAATTGATCGATAACTGAGTTATCGGTGAAAATGTGATTGCCCAAAAACCTTAAACTTGCCCTACAATATTGTATCAAATCAAGTTGAATTCATCCTGGCACAATTTGTCAAAATTGAATTCTTGAAAGGCCCCCTAACGTTACCAACGAATACCTCAAAGGAACATTTTTGAAAACCAGTTTTCAATATTATTTTTCAAAATATGGTAAATTCTTCAGTAGGCAATAATCCTACTAATATTATAAATGTGAATGTAGCGATGTTTGGATGTTTGGTTGTTTGGATGTCCAGACATTTGCTTTTGTTCCCTAAAAACGTGAGAATGGCTAGACGGATTTTGTTGAAATTTGGCACGCCTACAGGTTATAGTCTGGAAGGAGCTATAGGCTATTTTTTTTTTGAATTTTGGAGGTTCCGACCCTGCAAGGGACCGTTTCTTTTCTAAATTTTTTTTTATTCCATATAACTCTAAGTATATTGAACCTATACTTATGATATTTCGCATATAGGTATAGAAAGATCGTGCAATATGGGTATCAAACGAAAGGGGAAGGCCCCAGGTTTCATTTTAGCTTCGATATATTTCGATAAATTGATCGATAACTAAGTCATCTGTCTGTTTAACTTTATTGTTGGTTTTGAAGATAGTATCAAATCAAATCCAAAGGCTTTCTGGAATTTCGTTAATTCTAAACGGTCCTCCTCTAATATTCCGGATTCGATGGCTTACAAGGGCGTGATCTCTACGTCCCCAGCTGAGACGGCGAGCATGTTTGCTGATTTCTTTAGCTCTAACTTTGTGGTAGACTCTGCTGATGTTAATTATTATAGCTCTCCTACATCTATTGACTTTGGGTTGCTTGAACTTGCTGAAGAAGATATTTTCAATGCTGTTAGTGATCTAAAAAATTCTAAGCTTGTTGATGTTCATGGACTCTCAGCTTTTTTTATTAAACAATGCGTTGAGTCTTTATCTCGCCCATTACTAATTTTATTTAATCTATCTCTAAAGCTTGGTGTATTTTTGGATGACTGGAAGGTAGCTTCGGTTGCTCCCATCTACAAGGCTGGTGATAAATGTGACATATCTAATTATCGGCCAATTTCGAAGCTCTCCAACTTCGCTAAGTTGTTCGAAAAGATTATCAGCTCTAAACTCTCTTTTGCGATTAAACCGTTAATTTCGTTGGCACAACATGGTTTTGTACCTGGGCGCTCAACTGTTACAAACCTTTTAGTTTTTTCCAACTACTGCACATCGGCCTTTGTAAGAGGTTATCAGGTTGACTCTATCTACACGGACTTTTCCAAAGCTTTTGATAGGGTCAGTCACAATTTGTTAATCTCTAAACTTCATGCATTAGGTTTCCATAATCAGTTTCTGCTTTGGATTAGGTCCTACCTTAATAATAGAGTTAATTTTGTGCAAGTTGATAAAGCTAAGTCACCTCCGTACATTGCAACCTCTGGTGTTCCCCAAGGTAGTATATTGGGCCCTTTGTTATTCTTGATTTTTATCAATGATGTTAGCTCTTGCTTTCAACATTCTGGTCATCTCCTATATGCTGATGATTTGAAAATTTTCTTGGCAGTAAAATCCCAAGCTGATGTGGATGTTATTCAAAGTGAGCTTAATTCGTTTGACGTCTGGTGCAGGCGGAATATGTTGTCTCTCAACATTGATAAGTGCTGTGTCGTTACATACCATAAATTACGATCTCCTTTGCAATCATCCTATTATATTGCCAATACATCGCTAAAATCATTTACTAAAATCAAAGACCTGGGCGTAATTTACGACTCACGTTTCACTTTTACGGATCACTTAAATTTCATTATTCCTAAGGCATACTCTTCCCTTGCTTTTGTTAAAAGGAACAGCCGTGAGTTTAGTGACCCTTATACTAGAAAAGTACTCTACAATGCGTTTGTTAGGTCAAGGCTCGAATATGCTGCTATTGTTTGGAACCCATCCTATGCTAATCACTCGAATAGAATTGAGCGTGTTCAAAGAAAATTTATGCACTTTGCGCTTTGGCGAATAAGGTTTGACTTTCCTATTCCCTCGTATATTTCTCGCTGTAGGCTGATAGATTTACAAACCCTTGCTTGTAGGAGGACCTTGGCTGGTCTATTGTTATACCTAGTAGTGCTTCGCACACAAGGTATATTAACTTCATTGGCCTAACGGTAGTATGTAACGGCATAAACGAATCGAGATAGATATTGACTTATATATATCAAAATGTTCAGGAAGAAAAGAGAAATTGATTGAGCCATGTCCGTCCGTCCGTCCGTCCGTCCGTCTGTGAACACGATAACTTGAGTAAATCTTGAGATATCTCAATGAAATTTGGTATGTAGGTTCCTTTTCACTTATCTCCGAGCGCTATTGAAAATAGGCAAAATCGGTTAAAAGCCACGCCCTCTTTCTATATATATAATATTTTCGAAAATACAAAAAGAGTGATTATTCAGTACATAATACACCTATAAGGATAATATTTGGTATGCACTTTAGCGTTAAGGCAACAAATACATTTTTGAAAAAAATTTTAAAAAGGGGCGTGGTACCGCCCACTTTTGATATAGTCAAGTTTGGAAATATTATTTATCATAAATCAAAAACCGCTCAAGATAGCAAAACAAAATTCAGCACACATATTTATATTAATACAAGCAATATTTCGAAAAAAAATTATTGAAATCGGGTTAGGTCCACGCCCAATTTTATACGAAAGATTTTGAAAAGGATCATAGATATATTGTATATGCTATAACTTTGCTTAAACTAGCTGTATATCATTTCTATTTCACCTCTGAAGTGTTCGTGGGCAAAGAAAGTCGAAAGCACAAAATTTTTGGAAAATGGGAGTGGCCCCGCCCCTTTATGGGGGATTATTCCACAAAACTTTACATGCCATAACTCCGGTAAAAATTGACTTATTGGAACGATATTTAGAGAAAGTGTTCAACATATAAAGCTAACTCTTTGCTGTAAAAATAAACAAAATCGGTGAACGGACACGCCCACTTTTTGAACACAGTTCTAAAAAATTTCTTCGTAAAATTAAAATCGCGATATTTCCATAATTGTATAAGTTATTTAAATAAGATTTTACACACATAATAAGCTTTTTAACCAAAACTAAACTGTATACAAATTTTGTGGATTTTGGTGAAGTAGGCGTGGCGCCGCCCACTTTTTAGCATAAAAGCTCTGCTATTTTCAAAAGCGATTGCTTGGAATTTGAAGAATGTATTTCAATGAAATTTTGTGAGATACTTCCCAATAGTATGTAGTATACTCCTGCCAAAAATTACGCAAATCGAATAACAAACAAGCAAGATTTACGGGCAAGTAGTTAACACTCTACTGCCGTTTTATACCTAGTAGTGCTTCGCGCACAAGGTATATTAACTTCATTGGCCTAACGGTAGTATGTAACGGCATAAACGAATCGAGATAGATATTGACTTATATATATCAAAATGTTCAGGAGGAAAAGAGAAATTGATTGAGCCATGTCCGTCCGTCCGTCCGTCCGTCCGTCTGTGAACACGATAACTTGAGTAAATCTTGAGATATCTCAATGAAATTTGGTATGTAGGTTCCTTTTCACTTATCTCCGAGCGCTATTGAAAATAGGCAAAATCGGTTAAAAGCCACGCCCTCTTTCTATATATATAATATTTTCGAAAATACAAAAAGAGTGATTATTCAGTACATAATACACCTATAAGGATAATATTTGGTATGCACTTTAGCGTTAAGGCAACAAATACATTTTTGAAAAAAATTTTAAAAAGGGGCGTGGTACCGCCCACTTTTGATATAGTCAAGTTTGGAAATATTATTTATCATAAATCAAAAACCGCTCAAGATAGCAAAACAAAATTCAGCACACATATTTATTAGGTCCACGCCCAATTTTATACGAAAGATTTTGAAAAGGATCATAGATATATTGTATATGCTATAACTTTGCTTAAACTAGCTGTATATCATTTCTATTTCACCTCTGAAGTGTTCGTGGGCAAAGAAAGTCGAAAGCACAAAATTTTTGGAAAATGGGAGTGGCCCCGCCCCTTTATGGGGGATTATTCCACAAAACTTTACATGCCATAACTCCGGTAAAAATTGACTTATTGGAACGATATTTAGAGAAAGTGTTCAACATATAAAGCTAACTCTTTGCTGTAAAAATAAACAAAATCGGTGAACGGACACGCCCACTTTTTGAACACAGTTCTAAAAAATTTCTTCGTAAAATTAAAATCGCGATATTTCCATAATTGTATAAGTTATTATACCTAGTAGTGCTTCGCACACAAGGTATATTAACTTCATTGGCCTAACGGTAGTATGTAACGGCATAAACGAATCGAGATAGATATTGACTTATATATATCAAAATGTTCAGGAGGAAAAGAGAAATTGATTGAGCCATGTCCGTCCGTCCGTCCGTCCGTCTGTGAACACGATAACTTGAGTAAATCTTGAGATATCTCAATGAAATTTGGTATGTAGGTTCCTTTTCACTTATCTCCGAGCGCTATTGAAAATAGGCAAAATCGGTTAAAAGCCACGCCCTCTTTCTATATATATAATATTTTCGAAAATACAAAAAGAGTGATTATTCAGTACATAATACACCTATAAGGATAATATTTGGTATGCACTTTAGCGTTAAGGCAACAAATACATTTTTGAAAAAAATTTTAAAAAGGGGCGTGGTACCGCCCACTTTTGATATAGTCAAGTTTGGAAATATTATTTATCATAAATCAAAAACCGCTCAAGATAGCAAAACAAAATTCAGCACACATATTTATATTAATACAAGCAATATTTCGAAAAAAAATTATTGAAATCGGGTTAGGTCCACGCCCAATTTTATACGAAAGATTTTGAAAAGGATCATAGATATATTGTATATGCTATAACTTTGCTTAAACTAGCTGTATATCATTTCTATTTCACCTCTGAAGTGTTCGTGGGCAAAGAAAGTCGAAAGCACAAAATTTTTGGAAAATGGGAGTGGCCCCGCCCCTTTATGGGGGATTATTCCACAAAACTTTACATGCCATAACTCCGGTAAAAATTGACTTATTGGAACGATATTTAGAGAAAGTGTTCAACATATAAAGCTAACTCTTTGCTGTAAAAATAAACAAAATCGGTGAACGGACATGCCCACTTTTTGAACACAGTTCTACTAAATTTCTTCGTAAAATTAAAATCGCGATATTTCCATAATTGTATAAGTTATTTAAATAAGATTTTACACACATAATAAGCTTTTTAACCAAAACTAAACTGTATACAAATTTTGTGGATTTTGGTGAAGTAGGCGTGGCGCCGCCCACTTTTTAGCATAAAAGCTCTGCTATTTTCAAAAGCGATTGCTTGGAATTTGAAGAATGTATTTCAATGAAATTTTGTGAGATACTTCCCAATAGTATGTAGTATACTCCTGCCAAAAATTACGCAAATCGAATAACAAACTAGTAAGGAAGTCTAAATTCGGGTGTAACCGAACATTAAATACCTAGTAGTGATCTGTTTTGGTATCCTAATTTACTCAGGCCTATTTTAATAACTGAAAATTTGTTATAAAGGCAACTGATTGTTTTCGATAAAAACACTTCTGTTGTGAGTGGTAAATCAAATTATTACTAAATAACAAAATATAAATACCTTTCCTCATGTTCATGAAAGGTATGAAAATAAAAAAAATTAATAAAAACTAGTAAGGAAGTCTAAATTCGGGTGTAACCGAACATTAAATACCTAGTAGTGATCTGTTTTGGTATCCTAATTTACTCAGGCCTATTTTAATAACTGAAAATTTGTTATAAAGGCAACTGATTGTTTTCGATAAAAACACTTCTGTTGTGAGTGGTAAATCAAATTATTACTAAATAACAAAATATAAATACCTTTCCTCATGTTCATGAAAGGTATGAAAATAAAAAAAATTAATAAAAACAAGCAAGATTTACGGGCAAGTAGTTAACACTCTACTGCCGTTTTATACCTAGTAGTGCTTCGCACACAAGGTATATTAACTTCATTGGCCTAACGGTAGTATGTAACGGCATAAACGAATCGAGATAGATATTGACTTATATATATCAAAATGTTCAGGAGGAAAAGAGATATTGATTGAGCCATGTCCGTCCGTCCGTCCGTCCGTCCGTCCGTCCGTCCGTCTGTGAACACGATAACTTGAGTAAATCTTGAGATATCTCAATGAAATTTGGTATGTAGGTTCCTTTTCACTTATCTCCGAGCGCTATTGAAAATAGGCAAAATCGGTTAAAAGCCACGCCCTCTTTCTATATATATAATATTTTCGAAAATACAAAAAGAGTGATTATTCAGTACATAATACACCTATAAGGATAATATTTGGTATGCACTTTAGCGTTAAGGCAACAAATACATTTTTGAAAAAAATTTTAAAAAGGGGCGTGGTACCGCCCACTTTTGATATAGTCAAGTTTGGAAATATTATTTATCATAAATCAAAAACCGCTCAAGATAGCAAAACAAAATTCAGCACACATATTTATATTAATACAAGCAATATTTCGAAAAAAAATTATTGAAATCGGGTTAGGTCCACGCCCAATTTTATACGAAAGATTTTGAAAAGGATCATAGATATATTGTATATGCTATAACTTTGCTTAAACTAGCTGTATATCATTTCTATTTCACCTCTGAAGTGTTCGTGGGCAAAGAAAGTCGAAAGCACAAAATTTTTGGAAAATGGGAGTGGCCCCGCCCCTTTATGGGGGATTATTCCACAAAACTTTACATGCCATAACTCCGGTAAAAATTGACTTATTGGAACGATATTTAGAGAAAGTGTTCAACAATAAAGCTAACTCTTTGCTGTAAAAATAAACAAAATCGGTGAACGGACACGCCCACTTTTGAACACAGTTCTAAAAAATTTCTTCGTAAAATTAAAATCGCGATATTTCCATAATTGTATAAGTTATTTAAATAAGATTTTACACACATAATAAGCTTTTTAACCAAAACTAAACTGTATACAAATTTTGTGGATTTTGGTGAAGTAGGCGTGCGCCGCCCACTTTTTAGCATAAAAGCTCTGCTATTTTCAAAAGCGATTGCTTGGAATTTGAAGAATGTATTTCAATGAAATTTTGTGAGATACTTCCCAATAGTATGTAGTATACTCCTGCCAAAAATTACGCAAATCGAATAACAAACAAGCAAGATTTACGACAAGCAAGATTTACGGGCAAGTAGTTAACACTCTACTGCCTTTTTATACCTAGTAGTGCTTCGCACACAAGGTATATTAACTTCATTGGCCTAACGGTAGTATGTAACGGCATAAACGAATCGAGATAGATATTGACTTATATATATCAAAATGTTCAGGAGGAAAAGAGAAATTGATTGAGCCATGTCCGTCCGTCCGTCCGTCCGTCCGTCCGTCCGTCCGTCCGTCCGTCCGTCCGTCCGTCTGTGAACACGATAACTTGAGTAAATCTTGAGATATCTCAATGAAATTTGGTATGTAGGTTCCTTTTCACTTATCTCCGAGCGCTATTGAAAATAGGCAAAATCGGTTAAAAGCCACGCCCTCTTTCTATATATATAATATTTTCGAAAATACAAAAAGAGTGATTATTCAGTACATAATACACCTATAAGGATAATATTTGGTATGCACTTTAGCGTTAAGGCAACAAATACATTTTTGAAAAAAATTTTAAAAAGGGGCGTGGTACCGCCCACTTTTGATATAGTCAAGTTTGGAAATATTATTTATCATAAATCAAAAACCGCTCAAGATAGCAAAACAAAATTCAGCACACATATTTATATTAATACAAGCAATATTTCGAAAAAAAATTATTGAAATCGGGTTAGGTCCACGCCCAATTTTATACGAAAGATTTTGAAAAGGATCATAGATATATTGTATATGCTATAACTTTGCTTAAACTAGCTGTATATCATTTCTATTTCACCTCTGAAGTGTTCGTGGGCAAAGAAAGTCGAAAGCACAAAATTTTTGGAAAATGGGAGTGGCCCCGCCCCTTTATGGGGGATTATTCCACAAAACTTTACATGCCATAACTCCGGTAAAAATTGACTTATTGGAACGATATTTAGAGAAAGTGTTCAACATATAAAGCTAACTCTTTGCTGTAAAAATAAACAAAATCGGTGAACGGACATGCCCACTTTTTGAACACAGTTCTAAAAAATTTCTTCGTAAAATTAAAATCGCGATATTTCCATAATTGTATAAGTTATTTAAATAAGATTTTACACACATAATAAGCTTTTTAACCAAAACTAAACTGTATACAAATTTTGTGGATTTTGGTGAAGTAGGCGTGGCGCCGCCCACTTTTTAGCATAAAAGCTCTGCTATTTTCAAAAGCGATTGCTTGGAATTTGAAGAATGTATTTCAATGAAATTTTGTGAGATACTTCCCAATAGTATGTAGTATACTCCTGCCAAAAATTACGCAAATCGAATAACAAACAAGCAAGATTTACGGGCAAGTAGTTAACACTCTACTGCCTTTTTATACCTAGTAGTGCTTCGCACACAAGGTATATTAACTTCATTGGCCTAACGGTAGTATGTAACGGCATAAACGAATCGAGATAGATATTGACTTATATATATCAAAATGTTCAGGAGGAAAAGAGAAATTGATTGAGCCATGTCCGTCCGTCCGTCCGTCCGTCTGTGAACACGATAACTTGAGTAAATCTTGAGATATCTCAATGAAATTTGGTATGTAGGTTCCTTTTCACTTATCTCCGAGCGCTATTGAAAATAGGCAAAATCGGTTAAAAGCCACGCCCTCTTTCTATATATATAATATTTTCGAAAATACAAAAAGAGTGATTATTCAGTACATAATACACCTATAAGGATAATATTTGGTATGCACTTTAGCGTTAAGGCAACAAATACATTTTTGAAAAAAATTTTAAAAAGGGGCGTGGTACCGCCCACTTTTGATATAGTCAAGTTTGGAAATATTATTTATCATAAATCAAAAACCGCTCAAGATAGCAAAACAAAATTCAGCACACATATTTATATTAATACAAGCAATATTTCGAAAAAAAATTATTGAAATCGGGTTAGGTCCACGCCCAATTTTATACGAAAGATTTTGAAAAGGATCATAGATATATTGTATATGCTATAACTTTGCTTAAACTAGCTGTATATCATTTCTATTTCACCTCTGAAGTGTTCGTGGGCAAAGAAAGTCGAAAGCACAAAATTTTTGGAAAATGGGAGTGGCCCCGCCCCTTTATGGGGGATTATTCCACAAAACTTTACATGCCATAACTCCGGTAAAAATTGACTTATTGGAACGATATTTAGAGAAAGTGTTCAACATATAAAGCTAACTCTTTGCTGTAAAAATAAACAAAATCGGTGAACGGACATGCCCACTTTTGAACACAGTTCTAAAAAATTTCTTCGTAAAATTAAAATCGCGATATTTCCATAATTGTATAAGTTATTTAAATAAGATTTTACACACATAATAAGCTTTTTAACCAAAACTAAACTGTATACAAATTTTGTGGATTTTGGTGAAGTAGGCGTGGCGCCGCCCACTTTTTAGCATAAAAGCTCTGCTATTTTCAAAAGCGATTGCTTGGAATTTGAAGAATGTATTTCAATGAAATTTTGTGAGATACTTCCCAATAGTATGTAGTATACTCCTGCCAAAAATTACGCAAATCGAATAACAAACAAGCAAGATTTACGGGCAAGTAGTTAACACTCTACTGCCTTTTTTTTATTAATTTTTTTTATTTTCATACCTTTCATGAACATGAGGAAAGGTATTTATATTTTGTTATTTAGTAATAATTTGATTTACCACTCACAACAGAAGTGTTTTTATCGAAAACAATCAGTTGCCTTTATAACAAATTTTCAGTTATTAAAATAGGCCTGAGTAAATTAGGATACCAAAACAGATCACTACTAGGTATTTAATGTTCGGTTACACTCGAATTTAGACTTCCTTACTAGTTTAAATAAGATTTTACACACATAATAAGCTTTTTAACCAAAACTAAACTGTATACAAATTTTGTGGATTTTGGTGAAGTAGGCGTGGCTCCGCCCACTTTTTAGCATAAAAGCTCTGCTATTTTCAAAAGCGATTGCTTGGAATTTGAAGAATGTATTTCAATGAAATTTTGTGAGATACTTCCCAATAGTATGTAGTATACTCCTGCCAAAAATTACGCAAATCGAATAACAAACAAGCAAGATTTACGGGCAAGTAGTTAACACTCTACTGCCTTTTTATACCTAGTAGTGCTTCGCACACAGGTATATTAACTTCATTGGCCTAACGGTAGTATGTAACGGCATAAACGAATCGAGATAGATATTGACTTATATATATCAAAATGTTCAGGAGGAAAAGAGAAATTGATTGAGCCATGTCCGTCCGTCCGTCCGTCCGTCCGTCCGTCCGTCCGTC
>CATOCK010000023.1:0-13830 GCA_951509765.1 Sphenella marginata
GTGTTGAAAACAAAAGAAAGTTTAGATCCGAGTGGCTGGCCAGTTTTGAATGGTTGTCTAACAAAGACCAAACTTTAATTTTTATTTTTGTCATATGTGCTTCCATTAATAAATAATATGAACAAAGACTTCCAATCAGAACAAAGCCGTTTGCCGTATATATATTGCAACATAAAGTCCAACTTTTAAGCTTCAAGTTGTAAAATTTTTTCTAAAAAATTTATCTATACCTTTGTAGTGCAATACTGATGTAAATTTAAGTATCTTAGTTCCCTATTGAAAACGAATAAATAAAATGAACAGAACCGTTTGTCTTGTATTACTAGAAAAAAAAATTGGTACTTTTATTTAATCAATTTTGTACGGGTGAGACTATTGTCACTTAAAGTACATCAACATTGGATATCTAACATCTGTACTGTACTATTCCCTGTATTATTCCCTTAAATCTAAGTAATAAATTACGTACGATAGTTTCGAAAACAACGTAAGCGTTGAAATAAGAAATAACTAGTTTAAAATTGTATTGTAATTGTATTGTTTTGTATGTTCACATAACTATTAGTTTAAAAAAAGAATTAAAAGTAAGAAAGAGAATAAAAAGTTGTGAGATTCAATAGAAAAGTATGTCTGTTATTGTAGAAATTCAAATAAAGCCAGTTTAAAGCGCTTAAGATTGCGTTCATTTTTAATTTTGTTGGGTAATGAGTTCCATAGTTTGATGGCACTGACAAAGAATGTCCTGGAAGATGTAAGGTATTTATACCGAGGTACAATAAGGTTACAAGTCCTGTCTGATTTTGAAAAGCATAACTTTCTAAAAAGGTATTCTGGCTGCCGTATATATATTAATTGGTTTAAGAACACTAGATTACGGTAATTTAAAAAACTTACAAGGCTGCAGTTAAGTATTTTGGCGGAAAATTCTGAAATATGCTCAAATTTACGTTTGGAATATATATGTCTTGCACAGTTGTTTAATGCTAGTTGCAGCTTTTTATGTGATTCGAAATCTATATTACCAAATACGGTTGCCCCAAAAGATATCAGTGGAACTATGAGAGTTCTGACCAGCTTTAGTTTCACATTAGTTGGAATGAAGTCAGCTGTGTACCACAGCTTCCTTAACACAAAATAGATTTTCTTAAAATATGGTTAATATGGTCCTTACATCCAAGGTATGAGTTTAACTTAAATCCAAGGCTAGTTACCACGGGCTCATAACTGATTGTTGTGCTCTGCAATGACAACAACGGCAGCGATTGTACAAGTTGCCACGAATAGGTAAAGCACGTGGCCTTGGTCTTTGTTGCATTTAAATTCAGGAAACATTCATACTCCGTTCCAGTGTAACATACTTGCTTCATGTGCAAGATCAGAAAAGTTAACTGCTGTGAAATCTCTATACGAAAACTGGATCGAAGCAGTGCAATTGAGGTCGATGTTATAAGAAAGAAAGAGCAAGTCGTGATCCGATACTCCAGCAAGCGAAAATTGGTCATAATGAAGCACTTCGGAACTGTTGGATGTGCACATCAAGTCTAGCAAGCTGGCTTGGAATTTGGTGAAAACCGCTTGGGAAAACTATTAACGACATCTAATCCAATGGAATTTAAGCTATCTTTTAATTTAAGGGACCGTGAATAATTGTTAAGAAGTCTCCACAAAGTAAAATGTGTTCATACGTGTGTGAAAGTCGTTCCAATTGTGAAAACAAAGAATCCAACCCAAAAACTCTACTGGGGTTGTTGCGCATATAATGAGACACTTGTTAGAGCTATCTCCGACTTCCATGATTATGAATTCGACTGGCTCATTTACATTTGATTTATAAACATTTTGGGAAATATTTTCCTTGCAATATATAGCAACACCCCCTATCGTTTCTTGTTACCCTGTACCCATGTTATTCATAAGCACTATCATCAATATCTTCGTTGAACCAAGTTTCTGTAATGCATATCATATCTATTTTAGAATTTTCCAAGACATAGCTCATATAGTCGAGCTTTGGCATATTAAAGCTACGAGCATTAATATGACAGAGCTGAAAACCTGGGTGACTGTTGCTTACAGTTTTCAACATAAACCTAACACATCCGTTGTCAGTGTTCAAAACCAGGGCTGAAAAATAACGTTATTTTTATTAATAAACGAAAAAAACTTTTTATTTCGTTTTGTTTTTCAATAATAATAACGTTACAAGCTCAACAAAAAAATATATCGTTGCGTTGAAAATCAAAAAATAATTATCAAAATAAATTTCGTTTCGGTTTTTATCAAAACAATTCACAAAAAATATTTGAATATTTCAAAATAATATTGGTTAAGATGGGTCGCAAAAGAAAGGGGAAATCAGTGCGGTCGTGCTTTAATTTTGTAATTGCAAAATACCACAAAAAAAGGCCGTTTGTTGCTAAAGCACGAAAACCAATTTCTTTCGCGCTCAGAACAGACTCCACCAAAAGCCGAAGAGGTGGTTGAAAAAAAAAAAAATTAAAAACATGACTTTTCGATGGAGCCTAATGTAGATGCGCCCATTTGGTACTTAGTAACTATGTTTATTTGTTGTGTTCCTTGATTTATTAATTTTTTTACTTGACAAATAAATTCAAATACGTGGATTTCCGACCCAGCCTGATTTGCAAAATGAATAAACGATAACGAAAAAAATTTTTTTGTTATTTTTTGATTTGATATTCAACGAAAAACTTTTTTTTGTTATTTTTTGATTTTGATATTCAACAAAATTTTTTTTGTTTTGATATTTATCAAAACGAAATATATTTTTGATACTTTTTTTTGATATTTAACAAAACAAAATTTTTTTGTTTATATCGTTGTGCAGCCCTGTTCAAAACCTCACTTAAGTTAACCATGACTATAAACGCATCTAGCACTATATAATTGGCACGCAACAATAACATCGCTAAAATCAAAACAAAATGATAAAAGTTGCAGTATGGTATACATGCTCATACAGACATACATAGGTAGAGGAAGAGAAAGGTATTTAGAATAAAAACTAAGAAGAAAACAAAAATAGTAAGCATGTTATAAAAATATAAAACATTTTGGTACGCTTTTTGGTCCGAAAAAAAATGTCAGTGGCAACGCTGCTCCTAACGACCTTTTTGTTGTTCCGAAATAAATTTTGTTGAGTTTTCTTATGCACTCCCATTATATTTTATTTCGAACCCCACATTGTGTTGTTGTTCTTTTTAATTTTGTCTTTTTGTTTGTATAAATAAGTGTAACTGTTTCAGGGCCGTGCGATGGAATTAGCCATGGGGGGGGGGTTCGTTTTGATTTGCACTCGCATATATTTTTCGCTAAGATAAACATATTTGCTGAAACAGACATACTCTGATGCCTAAATTATACCCAAGAAAAATACTCCTTTCCGAGCTATAAAACGCTCATTTCTCAGAACTTTGCCCTCCAAAATGAGCTCCTTTCGGAGCCCAAATGGAGCGAAAAATCGTTCTACGTGGGCATAAAAAAAGGTCTGAAATGACTCCGATTGCGATGAATTTGGAGCGTTTTATGACTCTTTTTAAATGAACTTCGGAGCCTTTTATTGGTGCTTTATTGAACCTTTTCGGAGCTTTTTTGTACTCTTTTCGGAGCCTTTTCTGAAGCTTATTTGGCATCGTTTTTTATTTCTTTTGGCTCACTTTGGAGGACTTTATCGATATTTTTATGAAACTTTATAAATACTAAAAAATAAGCTTTATTAAGTTTTTTTGACACAATTCTGAAAATATGAAATGTGCTATGTTTATATCTTTCTATGCAATCTTTATCTTCTGTTAGGTAAAATAAAAAAACCTCAGAAAGTGTTTGAAAATATTCATATAATTGAACGTTGTCGATCATCTGCTCTCCAACGTTCTTTTTCTCACAATTCTCTTTACGCCTACAACAAAAAGAGTAAGATAACATTCGGAATCTCTCATATAATTCAGCCTTGCAGTTCATTCGCTCTACAATATTAATTTCTTCTCTCAACGCTCTGTAAATCTTCATAAAAAGGTGTTTTTTAAATAAAACTCCGAAAAGGCTCCAAGTACAGACTCTTTTTGGGAATTTTTATGGAGCGCTCCGACTTTGGTAAGCTGGGATTATTCGCACTTTTATGAATACATGGCTATAAGTAAAGTCCGTTTAACATTGCAACTCTTCGAGGTACGGAAAAGAATTCTGTCAATACTCAGGAAAAAATTAGAAGTCAGCTGGTCACTTGACACAATCTTAGCATAATTTGGCCATGACATCAATTGTACAGAATTTATTTGAACAAATTGTATTGTAATATGAAGAAAGTTTTTATTTCTTTTAGAAGCGAAGTCGAAATTATTATACATATTAGTTTCATTGTGTACCGTGTGGCAACTCAGTTTCCCTCACCGATAACAAATATCTCAATCGGTTAACTTTGTCCAGTAACATTCCTAAATGCCAAATGTTTATTTTGCAAACAAGAATGAAAATGGAAAGGTGAGTAAATTGTGTGTAAAAAACACTTTCCTAATTTGTCAAAGATTCTGATAAATAATCAGAAAAAATATTTCAAGCGTTTTGAATTCTGAGTCAGAATTAAAATGACTTCATTTGGCTTTGAACAAAAATAAAAATTATTTTTGAGTTTTATTAAAAATGAAATACATATTTTTTTCTTAACTATTTATCAATTAATGGATAATTTTTCAAGAACACACTTATTTTTTTTGTTGACTTAATTATACTTTTTATACCTTTTAAACATTGTTTAAGTTGAATCTATACCATAATAAATCTCTAGAAAAGTCGTGCATTAAAAATTTCTTTGAAAAAATTACTGGGGATGACTTGGTGCATGCTATAATGGGCTGCTTGAAGCTTAGAAAGGGATCTGCACTTTGTTTTATCAAAATCGAACGAAAAACAAAAAAGATATATTGATTTTTAGGGAGGTGTGCAGCAATGCAATTTTTTTTCTTACATAAATTTATATGAAGAAAAATTCACTTACTTTGTCAAAAAAAAAACTAAGCATGCCACTCTAAAATTTTGGTTCACTTTTTTTAATTTCAGCTAAATCAAAAATTAATTGCATAGGTACACTGCCGCCCTATGTGGGTATCCATGGTTTAATAACAAGAGGTTAGCTCTGTAGATGACAACCTGATTTGACACTCCCAATTGATACAATTTTTGGGTTGCATTTCCGAAGGAAGGAAAAGGGGGAATAATTTTATCCCCCTTCACAAAAAAGTAGTATATTATTAGTAGTATATTTTTCACCATAAAACAAATATGTCCAAATAAAACGGAATCTAGGTTGACCTACTCCCCTAATTTTGTGATGCAACTTTAACTTTTCCTCAAAAGCGCGTTTATAAATGTTAAAATTTTGCAAATACAATTTGTTTAATTTCTTCATGCAACAGCCCGTCATTAAACTCGATTATTTGAATCGTTTTAAAAAAAAGTGTTTAGTTTTCGAGATAAAATATGCAGAGATCTTCATTGCAGAAGCCTTAGAGAAGTTGTACACATATCTCCGCGGTTTTTAACGTTCACCAAATATATGCATTTCTACTGACTAGCTTTCCATGGCAGAAATACAATAGGACACGATGTGTTAAGTGACTCAAGTAAACGAAAGAAATGTGGAATTTACTGACTTCCACAGCGAAATTCGCAATCGACCCTTTGTCGTAACGATGACTATAATGATATTGGTATTCACTAACTTTCGTTTAACGATATTCGTTTCATCTCGATCAGCTGTGTCGGAAGGTTGTTTTTGTTGAAAATTTAAATAATAATATTTTCAAATTATTGTTAAAAAAATGGCATGTTTTATCCCGGGATGCGAAATGTTTTGCCCGAATCGTTATAGATATGTGTGTAAATAACATATTCGATAGTGACAGTGAAAGAATCGTTATAAAAAATCTCAAAAAATCGCATCGTTGTTAGTTAGTGAATTCCACTACTGATAACAGTCATGCTAATGACATCCTTTCTAGGGAATAGTTAAGGCTAAAAACAATCGCTTATAATTCAAGTATAACAGTTATGAGTACACGTAATTTTATTATACACTAGCAGACCCGGCAGACGTTGTTCTGCCTGACCAGTGACTTCCCTAGAAATACATTTTCAAATATTTTTCTTTAACTTTTAACATTCCATTTATTGCAGTGCTTTAGGATATACAATGTTTGTGGCTTTAAAGTCTTTGGTATAAACAAATAAATTTTTTGGATGTCCAACTCAAAAAACGGATCTTTTGAACTCAATGGGTATGACAAAAACCATTATGCGCTGCTGAGCAGATGTATAGTTAGTACTTATTTAATTATATCCAATATCTACCTATAATACTCTGGATATGTATGAACGGCAATAACAAACAAAAAAAATTAAGTGCGTTGATTAAGATTTAAGAACGTTAAAATGTCACTAAAGCAAATACATTCAGGGATATAACGAATTGAAATATTACTTAGCTTGTGGTCTTGGAACTGCCCACTTTTCCAAAGAATTTACAAATGTAGCCTATGTACATATGTCGTACCCAACGAAGATTTTAACGTATTGGAAAAGTTTAAAACAGATCAACAGGTGCCACGCCCACATTTCCCAAATTGTATAATTCTTGACCAAGGGACACACATATCCAAAAATCATTAGTTTAGACCAAAAATATTCAAAGTTATAATAATTTAAATTTTATATAGCCTGGGGGCGTGGCACAACAATCTTCTGAACCAATCTGGAAATTTAGAGAAGATCGACCATAAACTTTGAACTTATTGAAGTACAAACAAAACACAAAACATGTAGGCGTGTCACCGCCCACTTTTCCAAAATTACACAAATCTTGACTACAGGACACACATATCCAGAAATCATTAATTTAGACCAAATATGTTCAGAGCTAGGAGGAATTTAAATTTTATATAGCCTGGGGGCGTGGCACCGCCTACTTTTCCACAACAATCTTCTGAACCAATCTTGAAAGTTTAAAAGAGATCGACCATAAACTTTGGACATTATTGAAGTACAAACAAAACACAAAAAATGTGGGCGTGGCACCGCCCACTTTTCCAAAATTACATAAATCTTGACTAAAGGACACACATATCCAGAAATCATTAATTTAGACCAAATATGTTCAGAGCTATGAAGAATTTAAATTTTATATAGCCGGGGGGCGTGGCACCGCCTACTTTTCCAAAAATTGATATAGCCTAAATCGTACACAACAATCTTCTGAACCAATCTTGAAAGTTTAAAAGAGATCGACCATAAACTTTGGACATTATTGAAGTACAAACAAAACACAAAAAATGTGGGCGTGGTACCGCCCACTTTTCCAAAATTACATAAATCTTGACCAAAGGACACACATATCCAAAAATCATTAATTTAGACCAAATATGTTCAGAGTTATGATGAGTTGTAGTTTTATATAGCCTGGGGGCGTGGCACCGCCCACTTTTCCAAAAATTAATATAGCCTATGCTTTAACCCATGATCCCAAGAATATACTGTGAAAATTTCATAAAAATCGGTTGAGTACTTTGGACGCCCATAAAGGACACACAGACACACAGACACACAGACACACAGACACACATTCATTTTTATTTATAAGATTTTGGTTTATATTTGTACAAAGGGTAAAGGCATGCTATAACAGTTAAATACAGTATTACAAACAAGACATGTCCAACCACATAATCTTTCAATGGCGTTTGCTCTTGCGTTTTAAACATTTGTTAAGATATTTGATACGCTGGTACATGCGTGTTTTAAAAAAAAGTTTCTTAGCATCGATGCTGGCACTTACGTGTTGGGAACAATCAACAAGCTGTTGCATACAATTTGCGCACGACTGTATTTTATCGCCTTTGAGTGAATTAAATATAGTCTCAAGCTTTTTTATTATGACCATAAAATCACTAGACGGCTTAATTAGCGCTCCTTTGGACACTTCGTTAATATAAGTATATGATGCTTCATTCGAAACGGCTTCTTTAATACCAAGCTTCCTTATTACAAAGCCCGCGATATACTCCAACGCATCTTCATGCAGCTCGCTTATCTCAGAGTCCTGCATCATCTCCTCTGGAAATGCCAATTCATCCGACAGTTGAAATTCCTTCAAAACCGCCTCTTCATCAGTCAAAATTCCTCGAAGGTTATCTACCGATGCATCGCTGAGGCGAATCCACTCGGTTTCGTCCGACTCCACGTTTCCTCGATCAGCCAAATATTCTGTGCTACGAGCTAAAATTAAGGATGTTTTATACTAGAATAAGGCATTCATTTTTATATACACTACCCAGCAAATACTTTCGTAGTCGATACTTGAAATTTAAAGGGCGTGGGTTGGTAAAAAGACCACCTTCGCCCGCATAGCGCCGAAGAAATGCTCAACAATGTCTTGGTTTAACCTATATGTAAGAATGTATTGCAGCCCGTACCTCTCGCTCACATATTCGTACAACGCTTTGAGAGAGTTATTGCTCATAAGTATCCCTTTTTGAAAAGGCAACAGCGACTTCCGACCAAGTGCTCTCATATTTTGCATGTAAGCGTCCATTTTTGACAGCGCATGCATTTGTTCTGCAGGGCTCATTCCAAAAGGCTTTTTTGTTGGATACGACTGGAATGTGCTAAGCTTGCTGTTAAACACGTCAAACCAATTGTTTACGGTAGATACGAATTCGGCTGTTTCGCAAGGGTTATGTAACTCATGTCTAGGCTGACCATAAATATGAATCGAAAATGAGGGGCAAAATTTCAAATGATATAAGTACGAACATATATGTATGTATTTATGAAACTTGAAATCGTAAAAAATATTTATTAATCAAATAATAGGCTTACAAACATATGTAATTCACATTCTCTTCAGACTTTTTGTTTTAACAAAAATAAAGAAATTTGTAAGTTTAATTACAGGTATGTACATATGTATCTACAATAAATTATGTAGGTGCGAAACAAAAAGAGTCTGTTTATTTTTCTACCTTAAATTTAGCTTGGGATCATATTTTATTTGAAATGAAATTTATTGACTATGAAACTATTTATATTTTTAGCCATTATTGTAAGTAGTTGTTTATTAAAGTTAGTTAAATAGTCCTTAAATTCAAGACAAGTGAGATATTAGTTACATTTTGTTATCAATATCCCTTTAATAGTCTCCACTTTCATCTGGAATTTCACAAAATTTACAAGTGATTTACTTGTTGCCGCATCAATATTAGCCTGTCGATGGTTTTTCGACGTTAAATGGCGCTCAATATTCCACTTTCCACTATTGGCAATTGAAAAAATAGCATTACATTTCAAGCACTTCACTTCACTTTCATGTGATGCTTTCACTATAAATTCCTACATTTCTTTTAGATTGTTGTTGAAGGTGCATTTTCTTTGAGGAGGCATAATGCTAATTTGGTAACTTAATTTGATGTCCACAAATCAATTTTAATACGATTTACCAATTTCTTTCAAATTATTTTCCCACACAGCAACCACAAAAATTACATTCCAGCAATCATATGGTCAATGAGGATGGTAGTTATTATCGATAACTACGTAAATTCTGATTAGAAAAAGGGCTGCCACCTCAACCTTTTTAATATAAAACAGATTTTAAACAAAAAGGGGAATATTCATAGCCAGCTTTTATCAAGACTATGAATAAGCTCCAAAATAAATAAATGAGGGACAAATGAGGGACACTAGGAAAAAAACAGAACATTTTGATGTTTTCCGAAAAAGCAAAAATTCGAGGGACAGACGTCTGAAAAACAGAACGGTCCCTCAAAAAACAGAACGGATGGTCAGCCTACTCATGTCCCAACTCATAGCACCTTCGAATGGCGCTCGCGACACTGTTCGAAAACATTTGGGCTGCTAGCTTAACCTTTTGACGTCCAGCGTGGTGAACGGTTAGGTGCTCCTCAGTCAACTTATATGCAATGGATGCATCTGACACCGAGGTAAGGGTAAGCAACTGTGCCATCGTGCGAGGGGTGAGCAACTTGTCGTAGATGTCGTAGCCAGTATCTAGGTAATGGTTGCGAATCAATTTAAGTGAATGCGGTGCGTCTGCAAACACGAAAACCTTTCCGTCGACGGCGGGATTCAGAAACCAGGGTTGTTCTAAGAAATTTGTGAAGGAGTTAACCAAAAGAAAATTATTTAGATTACAGCTTAACATACCAATTGTGATGCTCAATTCTTTAGAAAGGGACTGGTTTCCTGGACCCATATCAGAGACTACTCCCACTACCGTGTATCCCACTGCTTGAATTTTAATGATAATACTTTGCAAAATAGATTTCGTCTTTTTACAGTCATATGCACAGAAAATAGGTTGCTTCCACGAAGACTTCAATCCCCGAACTATTCCCAACTGCACATAGTTATGTGGCTGCCGAACTGTGTCTTGAATCACATCGTATTCGTACACCGACTCGATTTTCATCTCATCAAAACTAAGGATACATAGTCGGTCAGGAATCGGTAACTCCTTTGCGTTCTTCAGGACTCCCAAAGAAAAGCCTAAAACGCCTTCTTGCAAGGGTACTTTCTTCAGCCATCTCCGAATTGTCGATTCACCTGGGAATGGGAACCCCTTTTTGTACAGGGTGGCGCAAAAGTAATCTACCGATGTTTTTTGGCTGTAATTAAAAAAAAAATGAAAAACTTTGATTCTTCTTGTGGATTATTTTTATTTGGTCTTTTAATTTTTTTTTCATCAAGTCGAGAATATGATGTCATGTAAATGGCCGCCGCCACAGTTGATTGTCATTTGAGCCCTTTTTATGGCATTTTCCATCACTTTGGCGGCGATAGCTCCTCACATTCTTGACGGATATTGTCTTTAAGAGCTGCAAGAGTCTGAGGCTTGTTGACATAGACCCGCGACTTCAAAAAGCCCCACAAAAAGAAGTCTGGAGCGGTCAAATCAGGCGATCTTGCTGCCCAGTGCAAATCGCCAAAACGGGAGATTAGGCGCCCGGGAAATGCATCCTTCAGCATATCGGTTGTGGCACGTGCAGTGTGTGCTGTTGCACCGTCTTGTTGGAACCACATGTTTTCCAATCCCAATTCATCAATTTGCGGCAAAAATAACTCGTTGATCATTGCTCTGTAGCGCTCACCATTCACAGTAACCGTTTGGTCCGCGACCGAAGGTCCGATGACTCCAGCGAAAACAGCACACCATACAGTGACTTTGAGCGGGTGTAATGGCTCTTCGTGGGTTACACGCGTATTTTCAGTGCCCCAGAAGCGAGAATTTTGCTTATTTACGTACCCGCTAAGATGGAAATGGGCCTCATCACTCATGATTATTTTTGATGAAAAATCATCTTCCTCTTCAAGTCAGCAATATTCCGCGTTCTGGAGCAGTGTAGCGTAACATTGTTTATTAAGGTGTATTTTGCATGTGTTTACTACACAAATGTCAAAACAGAATTGATTTTAGGGGCCAATCGCAAAATTTATAGCATTTTCTGATAGGAAGATTACTTTTGCGCCACCTTGTATAAATGACCATATGCTCTGGGGCCGGAAGCGTGTAGGGTAATGGCGGAAGCAATATCTTCCCAATCCCAGTGAATATTTTTGTCTGAATTTTGTAGCTTACGCATTTGGCCTTTGCTAAAAATGGAGGAAACTGCGTGTTCAAGCTTCTCGAGCTCATGAACGCGTGATTCTAACTTTTGAGTTTCGGAGTTCGGGTTGGTCGGGTATTCTTTAGTGGCCCTTGAAAAAAGTTAAGCTGTACAGAAAACATGTATGAGACCAATCAAATTTTTCCTGGAGATTTTCCCAATCTTCTATAGCTGCCATTAGGAAAAACTCCACGAAATTCAAAAAATATTTACTCGGTTTGAGTTCCTATGTCAATATACTGGGGATAATCTTCAACGAACTCGACTCGCATAGGTAATGCATCGCATGCAAACTTTACTCGCTTTGTATCTGATTCGAAATCAGCTGCACTGAAATGCAACGAACAAATTTCTGAGGTCTCACTCAAAATAACTCCACATGCTTCGGACCATTGTTTTCTTTTTAAGGAGTTTTGTGGAACATGAAACATCTTATACCCTTCATGGATCCAGGTTTTCCTACATAAAGCACAGCTGGACTTCGGCATTTTGAAATTAACTAAGGCAATGATAACATTTAATTAGCATAGAATTAAGCTAATCATATTAAAAACCAATAAGGCAAGCGTTCATATTCATCTCACACGTACAAACATTGAAACAGCGTTTCGTGTTCATAAAAGATATAATAATAAGAGTTATAAGCCAGCATAAGTTATAATACTTTGGTCCGATGTTTGTAAGTATGAAAAGAAGAAGCGATAGGCCCACTATCAAGTACACCGAAATGATCAGGACGATGAGCTGAGTTGATTAAGTCATGTCCGTCTGTCCGTCCGTCCGCCCGTCTGTTTGAACGCAAACTAGTTCCTCAGTTTTAGACATATCTTGCAAACAGGCGCCATTTTGCATAGGATTAATCATTTGTCGGAACCAGCAAGATCGGACCGATACAAGACATAGCTCCCATACAATCGATTGTTGCGATAAATGTGGTTTGGCCTTTTAAATTAAAAGTTCTGAAGAGTTTCTACCAATTGTAAGGATCGAGCACTTAAAAAAGTTATTCGTGTTCATGAAAGGTATAAAGCCTTCGGCACAGCCGAAGACAGCCCTTTCCATACTTGTTTTTTATGAACTTTGGTACCGTTCTAGAATACGGTTTAATTCTTAATATTTATCGAACTTTTCTGTTAAGCGGCAAATACATTACACGAACTTTTCCTCGAACATTCCGATATCTTGTTCGCAGCTTTGGCCATCCACCATACGAACTTTTGGCCGAACATTCTCTTTCAGACAGTGATGAATACGGACAACAATTGTGCTGCAGAAATATTGCTCGCTGTGGCAATTAAGCGTAAAAAAAAGAAAGAAAATCGCAAAAAAAGAATTTGGTGCAAAGAATGGAATGTATCCTTTGTGGCATCAGGATCTACTTCTTTTAATTTTTCCATTTAAGTCGCATAATCATTACTCTTTTTGGCAAACTTTTAGAGAGGGATCCAATTGATAGGAAAAAAGGGTTTTTTCAGGATGGTAGAGGGACCTCTCCTGATCACAAATATATATATCCTAGGGTGCGCAAATGTATAGTTTTGGAGTTATTTCATGTTAAAGGTTGAAAATTTGACCAACTTCCACAGCAAATATCACCTTAATTTTCGCACTTTTTCTTAAATATGTGTACGCGTATGTGTGTATTAGATAAAATACCACCCACATTAATCATTTTTAGCAATAATTTTGCAATATTTTGTGCAAAAACTCACAATTAAATAAATTAACACTCGCGCTTCCATTTTCTCGCACTTTTTTTTCTATGTATGTGAGTATACTGTTTGTGTCATAACAAAACAGTGATGCCGGAGCTGAAAACAAATAAAGTACCCACAATAAGAAAAAAACACAAATGTTCACGGCTTGTATGTATATATAATTGCGTCAATTAATTTACTAAAAGGATCTTCATGATTATTTGCAATTTTTTTCCGCCATATATATTCATACAGTAAATCTGCGAAGTTATGGGGATTATTAATGTTAACCTTAACTATAAATCGTTTGAAAACACGCCACTGCGACTCTATCCTTTGGGTATGAGTCCCATCTTCTGCCACAAAAGGGTTGTCAGGGTCACTATGATTTACCCTTTTGTGGATATATCCGTGCTCCGGCAAACAATTGTACGCCCGCC
>CATOCK010000024.1:0-11125 GCA_951509765.1 Sphenella marginata
AATTGACTAAGAATTATTATAAACGGTCTTGAGCTCATTAAAATTTGCAAATATGTAAAAATTAAGCAGACCATTAAAACCAATAACAATAAATTGAACCAAGAGCACATGGTTACATATGTACATATCTTCAAAAATTAACAAAAAGAAGAATGTACAAACAACAAGCCCAGCATACACAAATTTACTTATAGGCAGAATGCCTAACATTTGTGTATACACTGTTGGCAGAAAAAACAACAACAACCAACAAAGGGAAAAATTAACATGTAGGTAAAGTTGCATCGGTACGCTACAGGGCATCTTAGCTTAGTGGTTAGAGCTTTCTAACAGCAGCTTTGATGCAGGCACGTGGGTTCGTATCCCAGTGCCCGAAAAGGGGTCTGATGATAAGTAGGACACTTTGAAACATGTCATCCCGTCCATCGCTGTACGTAGCTTTGTAATTTTTATCTACATACAAATTTTTCCTAAGTTCAAAAAAAACAATAATAATTGACTAAGAATTATTATAAACGGTCTTGAGCTCATTAAAATTTGCAAATATGTAAAAATTAAGCAGACCATTAAAACCAATAACAATAGTTGTATATTATCTTTAAGGTTCTTCAAGAAAATCGATTGTTCTTTAGCAATAAAAGCATGAGTTTTCAGTTTCGAAATGCGACTACACAATTCTTCAATAAAATCATCTCCATCAGCTACTTCAGTACGCAAAGTACTAAGATCAGTTTGTTGCCAAATTTGATACTCTACTTTGTCTATACTGTGGTAATCAAAAACAGAACTCAGGTAACTTTGGAGATTATCAGTACCTGGGCACGATGAACATTCATTCAAAAAGCATTCAGGCCCTGCTTTTTCACAAATAATCATTCTTATAGCATCATGGTGAGTTGCAATTAGATGATTAGACTCAATTGTTAGTTTTTCTATGTTAATTGCACTAAGCATCAAATGGACATTTTCATGATGAACACAAACACACACAGTATGAGTGCCACTGGCCCAGCGAGTACACAATTACGCGGTCTTAATTGACAAAATTTTGAAAAACCGATCTTTACATCAACATATTGCTGTTTGAAGTTCCTGTAAAGTTCAGTAAGATTGCATAAAATAAGTCTCTTTTGCACATGCTCACGAGAGCCATCGTTTTTTGACCGAAACAAAATCTTTTTTTCCCGGCAACATACGACTATTTTCGTCCTCAGTATAAAAATTGACTACTAATTCTTCTACATCTTCGGATAAAGCTCGACCTAGTTTCGGCATTGGAGATGACAAAATTCCTTTTTCTTTAACTATCTGTATAGCTTTTCTAGCTTGACGTTCAGAAACATTAAACTCTGCTGCTAATTTCTTACGTCCCCAGGTCTTTGGCGCGAGGGTCAGAAGCAAAAACTTTCCGGAAGCACTCGAAGTTGACATACATTTTTCCTTGATTTGATTAAGAACTTCTATTGCTGATTTATGTTCGTCGATCTCGCAATCGTTCTTCGATTTTTTCAGTGCAGGTTTGAACTCAGTGTCTGATTCCTATGGTTTAAATTTTTATTTATAGAACTTCTAAATCATTTGCTTGGGATTACGAAGAATTTTTCAAATACCTTATTGATATCTCCAGAACTATCACTATCGTAAGGGATAGTAGTTCCTATTCCACTAAATGCACTCGCTTTTATCGTGCATGTACCACACACTTTTGCTCCAACTGGAAGACTGGGGAACTTTTTCAGAAATTCCGATGACACTTTTCTTAAATTCTTGGACAACTTCTTATGATTGTCTATATTCAGAGGGTTGCAGCAAGGCGTATGAATTGTTTGCTTTTTCGACATTTTTAGTATATAATTAATATGACGTTTAGTTTTCAACTGACTTTACAATATTTGCTTAGCAACTAATTAAGCTTAAAACTAAAACTAAATATAACGGTTAATATGAGAATAGTTAGAGTACTGAGAATGTTAAGAGAGTATGATTTATTAATTAATTAAGAGAATAAACTAAGAGAGTGAATAGGTGAATGTAATGGAAGAAGATAAAATCAGTGTTTTTCGCTGGATAATACTTTTAACATGAATATTTTTACGAGAAAAATTCAGCTGTGCGCCATCTGCATATAATGCACAGGGAAATCCGTGGAGACAGTAATTTTCACCACTTTCAGTCATTTGTTAACGTATTTATACGTATTTGTATTCATTTTACGTGAACGTACAAGCGAATAGCTTTTCTGGTTAAATATTGATATACTATTTGGTTAACATATTGTATTTTAGATTAAAAAAATACAGAACAGACTCCATTCTAAATTATATACCATTTTGAAGAGGAAGAATTGAGCTTTCGTTTTGAATCATTTTAAAAATTTTAAAAAAGGACTGTTTTCAAAAAAAATTAAAAACAAATTTTTTTTTTCGAAAATTTTTGGGAAAAAAAATTATTTTTCCAAGTTTGTATTTTTTTTCGAAAAGTAGACGTAAAAAACCATAATGTGTAGAGAAAACTTTTTTGTTAAACAAATTTTCATGTCAGCTGTGAATTTTCGAAAATACACGTTTCTTATGAAATGTCAATATTTACGGCCCTGTATTTTAACAACAAATGATGTTAGAGCGAAATCCTTTTGCACCTTTGATGCTTTACATCCATACAACAAAATTGCAAAATTTCAAGACTATCGGTGACATCAACCTTTTTGACCTGGTACACTGTAACGACTCTCTCCTAAATGGCTGCTAAATCAAGTAAAGGAAATGAAATGTAGGTGCATGCAATCAAAGCGGGTCTGCATATCTAGCTCTGCTTCAGCGTGGCTCAGGGAAAACGGGAGTGGGCTTGCCTCGATGCACGTAGAGAGAGTCATACAAAGAAAATAATGAAGTATGCAGAATGTTCGTGAGAAATTGTCCAGCGACACGAATAAAAGGCAGCAAAAAGGGAAGCTCAGAAAACGAGCTAGAGATATTATAGGGTCATCTACATTAGTGACCGAAAAGCGAAGTTTCGAACCTCGAAGCCAACAACGTTTTGTTTTGAGGGAGTTAGATATTAATTCCCCCTCGCTCTTAACCCACCCTACCTGTTAATGGTTCGCATGTGTTTTCCATTAACCCAATTTTTAATCTTTTGCATACTTACCATCGCATAATTCTACATTTCACCATCAAGAGAAATAACTTCTACCACGTCATATTACAATATTCCAAATAACAATATTCTTTCATTTATTAATTCTTCAATTTCAATACTCTTTAAGTCTAAAGACTAATCTTCAGGTTATTAATTGACGAACGCCTGAATTACAAATTTAATTCTTCAATTTTTCATTTACATTATTAATTAAATCTAATCATTCCCGTATTAATTCTTAAATGCGCGAAAACCCATAGGGATATCTGAGCGTATTACATGTCTTTAGTTACAAACGAAAATGGTATTAATTTCATAGAAAAGGTCGAATTTCAATGTGGTTTGTAGAAATTAGGCCACGACGAACCAGCTATAAAACGGAAAACTTACGGATTTCACCGTCCGCCCTCGTTTTGTTTATAAAAATTAGACAGGTTAATTTATATATTTGCTCACATATGTACAATGTAACAACGTAAATACGTAAGCAGGCGTGTGAGTTGCTCACCAGCAAAACACTGTGTTGGCCTGAGTATACGTATGTACATACATAAATTAAGCAAGTGATCGAGAAAATATTTAAATGTTACTCACCCACATACCTTCAGCGTCTGCGATGGGCCCAGCGTTGACGATGTTGTTGATGTGGCGTCGAACAGGTTCGACGTTCTAAAGGGTTCGTTAGTGTTGTCGAGCTAGCAAACAAAAGCTTCGCTCGGTAGGCTAATTCGTCGGGTTTGGCATAATTTTTATGTTCACATGCACATAGATATATACACTCACAAGTCAGCGGTCTGACGCCTAAATATATGCAATACACAACACCATCAAATAATCGCTATGTGTTTTCATGCAAAAAAAACTTTTCAGTCACAAAAAAATTTAGAGTAGGCGAAAAATATTAATTCTACAATGATGATATACATACATACATATGCATTAAAAAAAAAAATCATTTACTTAGGTAAACCTAGAATAAATTGATTTTCAAGTAACTATAAGGAAAACTTAGCTAATGAAAATTCGCAAAAGTATTAGATCGTGAAATTAAATTTAAATTAACAACGGCAAAGATTAATGAATCAACACAGAGAACGCTATTAACTTAGAAAAAGCTTCAGTATAATTAAGAGGATGCTGCTTCTGTCGACGTGTGCGTTCCGTCTTTGATGACGATGTACATGATGGTTATGGTCGCTTTATCCAGGGTGACCAGTAGTTAAGATTGCCTTTGTTTTTGTAGGCACATAGTGGGTGTAGCTGCAAAAACCACGCTTTCCCAATTTTATTTTGATTGTTCTTTAAATTTGTTTTCTCGCACTAGTGCATTGAGGCGAGCACTACTTCAGGTGCTTATTTTCTGTTATTTTTATTTATTTTTTTTTTTTTTTTTTTCTTATACTGATTTAACGTTAAATAAGTTATTAACCAACGCTTCTTGCTGTCTGGTTTTAAATTTCGGCATCGACATATCTGCCGCCACACTTCCACTTTTTTTTCGGCACCGAGTGAACGCGGTTTTACTTTTATTATATATTTTTTTCCCAGTCCGCTGACTGTACTTTATTTTTAATGTTTTTATTTGTTTAATAATTTTTACTTTCGATGCCCACCGGTCGGCTCCATTCTATCAACTAAAAAACTCATCTTCCAGCGTTTCCATTTTATGTCCTCTCGAACTTGTTGACAACTTTAGCGGCAAACGGTATTATCATCCGATTTAGCGATCTCCAGACAAAAAAAATCTAAACGGATCTTTCGCTCAACTCAGCATATACATATGAACACGTTTATATTCATTTGATTTTTAAAGGTGGAGAATGAAAAACAAAACACCTAAGGTTGACAAGGTCTGCGTATGGATATATACCCTTGATGCCATTTGTTCTTATCATGTTGCCCAGCCTAGACTATCTTCCTCGGATTATATCGGAATACCAACCATATATGGTATATAGTAGACTTCGTCTGCTGTTCCTTCCCCAACCCAGTTAGTTTATCTAACCCTTGTGTAACGGCTAACTAATATATCTCCCCACACTAAAACTAGCGGGCATGCCAATACGCATTATCTTCATATTCGGTAAAGCTTGTTAGGTAGGTTTCGACGCATTGTTCATATAATAAAAGGATATGGGTATTTCTGAAACATCGGATCAAGGTTCGGTTGATATTTCATATTCATGAAAGGCATAAAATGATAAATTGGTTGCCGATCGCTATGTCTGGCTTTGTCCTACCGCTCCATCGGTTGCCTGATCGCGCGCTCAATACTCTTTAGGACCGCCGGCCATGTCTTGGTTGGTACGCTCTCGCCTGCCCGTCCCATGTGTAGGTATGCATGTACATTTGTCATGTGGGTAGTTTGGGTGCTCGTCAACCCAGCATATTTTCACCTGGTACATATACCCCTCACAAACTCCCCCACCCAGACAAAGGCTAACGATGTCTTACGGACGTTAGCTTTTGCAATTACTGTCAAGAAATAAAACCTTAGGTGTTTGCTTGTCGAGTTGTTACCAGATATCTTTGGCGTGATATGTTCCTTTACTTTTTCCTTCAATATCTTCGAGTATATAGTACGAGTTTCCTAGTCTTTTGACCACTCTGGATCGAATGCCCTTTGGAGCTAGTTTAGCGTTGAAATGCTTTATAAGGTTACTTTGCGCAAAATTTCTGCGTACAACCTCCTGACCAGGTTGAAACTCCCGCTTACGTGATCGCAAGTTATACGTTCGAGAATTCTTTTCGTGTGCCATTTTGATTCTGCTTTTAATATCTTCACGAATAAGGTCGAAATCATCTTCTCTATTTAATTTCGCCCTACCTTCGTTAATTAAATTTAGATTTCTTAAGATTTTATAGTCTTTTCCATGAGTCAACATATTTTGGCCAAAAACTATATAATACGCGGATTTCCCTAGGGTATGGTGTAACCCATTTCGTAGTGAAGAGTTTATGCTGCTGATGTACTTATCCCAATCTCGTTGATCTTTGCGAATATATGACCTTAATGCTTCGTTCACCGAACGGTTGACTCGCTCCGATGCGTTAGATTGAGGTGAATATACAGCAGTCCGCATATGTTTCACGCCATATTTGTCTAGAAAATTCGTAAACTCTCTAGATACAAACTGGCTTCCATTATCCGACACAACCGTTTCTGGTACTCCAAAGCAATCAAATATATTTTCTTTAAGGTATTGTATTATCACGGTCGAAGTAAACTTTTTAAGAGGTTTTAAAAACGTAAATTTTGAGAAATGGTCTAATACTATAAAAAGTCCAATATTTCCCTGTTTCGACCTAGGAAAAGGTCCGATCAGATCCATGTATAGACGCTGAAATGGACGATCAGTTTCTACGATTTGTCCCATAGGAGGTCTAAGGGTATAGGTTGGGCTCTTAGACGTTTTACATAATTCGCAATTTAGAACATAGTTTCGTATATCTTTTACCATGCCAGGCCAATATAAATTTCTGCGAACTCGTTCCAAAGTTTTTGCGATTCCGCCGTGTGCAGACGCAGGGGGATTATGCGCAGCATACATCACTGTTTCACGTATTTCAACTGGCACTAATAATTTCCATGCATCATCCTCAGATAACTCGTCGCTGCTGAACGACGCACGATAGTAAATATATTTGTCAACTACCTTGTAGTCTGGCATTTCTGACTGGGTAAACTTCTCTCGAAGACTTTTGTAATCGGCTGACTCGAAAAACTCAGACTCTAAGTCGATTTCAGGTATTAACTCTAGATCTATTTTGGCAATATCTATTTCTTCATTTTCGAAAACTCTTGACAGCGCATCCGCTACTTTGTTTTCGGTACCTCTGCGATGTTCGATTGAAAAGCTAAACCCCTGTAGTTTCAATGCCCATCGAGCCAATCTGCCAGTCAGATCTTTTTGACGCATAAGCCATTTTAAACTGGCATGGTCCGTTACAACCTTAAACTCTTGCCCTTCTATATACGGTCTAAATTTCTTAATGGCAAATACTACGGCTAGGCATTCTAACTCCGTCACAGTATAATTTCTTTGGGCCCTATTAAGCTTATGGAACATGTATGCTATTGGCTTTTCATGTCCATTTTCATCGGCTTGAGCTAGAAGCGCTCCTACGCCGCATTGACTTGCGTCGCATTGCACAATAAAAGGCTTAGAATAATCGGGATGTGTTAGTAAAGGAGCCGAGGTAAGTTTTCGTTTCACCGAGTCGAAAGCCTCTTGAGCTACGGGGTTCCAAGTGAATTTCTTTTTCTTCGACAGGAGCTCAGTAAGAGGAAATGTCAAGCTAGCGTAATCTGCGATGAAACGACGATACCATCCGGTCATACCCAAAAATTGCCTAATTTGGCGTACGCTTTTTGGAGTTGGGTAGTCGGTTATAGCTTTCACTTTATCATCATCCACTGCTAGTGTTCCATTGCCCACTACAAATCCCAAATATTTTACCTTACTCAGCCCAAACGTGCTTTTATTTACATTAATCGTCAACCCTGCTTTTCGCAATAGAGTGGCGACTTCTAGTAGGTGACTTATGTGCTCATCGAAGGACTGGGATACTACGAGTAGATCATCAAGATATACAAAGACATGAGTTTTTAAATTATACGGTATCACCTTGTCCATCAATCGGCACATGGTTTGGGGTGCATTACACAACCCGAATGGCATACGTGTAAACTGGTACATGGGCCGATTGGGAACCGTAAATGCAGTTTTAGGACGTGAATCTGGTGAGAGACTAATTTGCCAAAAGGCATCCTTTAGGTCTATTTTTGAAATACAATGTACAGGTGGTAAACGTGCAAGTATTCCTTCAATGTTCGGTATAGGATATGCATCCTTCACGGTGACTTCGTTAAGCTTTCTAGAATCTAAGCAGAACCTTGATTTTCCTGGTTTAACTATCAGAACCCCCGGAGAAGACCATGGCGATTCTCCAGCTTCTTCAATTACGCCTAGTTCCAACATTCGGTCAAGCTCCTGGCAAAGTATCTTTTCCATTGCTGGCGAGATAGGGTAATATCTCTGTTTTATGGGATTGGCTGAGCCCGTATTTATTGTGTGCTCCACAAGCGTAGTTGATCCTAATCCTTCCTTTTCGTACGATGGAAACGTGGCTTTGGTCATTTCGAGTTTCAAACTCTGTTCTGATGAAAGAGGTAAGGATTCAGATTCTTTCTCTAAAAAAGACAATTCATAAAGGGACGGTTCAGTTGTGACCGTTAAACCAAAATTTTGCCAAAAGTCCATGCCACATATGACATCATTGGATACAGAAGGTACTAACAAAAAGTTCATTTCTTTCTCCTGTTTATTAAACGACAATACTATTGAAATACTTCCTACTACACTTTGTTTCCGTCCATCTGCAGTTCTTACACTACCTAAGACTCTTTGGTACTTACAGTTGGGATTTTCCAAAATAGATTTAGCCAAATTTGATCCAATGCAACTTTTATTAGCACCGCTATCTAATAAGGCCAAATAGTATTTATCAAAAATTTTCAGATTAGCATACGGACGGATGTCAGGACCATTATATATAATCGGGGATATAACCATCCTGCGCAAATCCTTCTTGCGTTGCCAGTATGCGCGCATGCGCTTCGCAGATCGAGTCTGGCCGTGATGTTCATCCTCCTTCGCGAAAATCTTATCTCTAATACGTTTATACTCCTTCAGTCGAACGTGATAAGGTTTAAATAAGTAATTTTTTTGAAGGTTCTGGCAAGTGGGGGATTCCTGTCGGAATGGTGATAAAAGGATTTTCACCGAGTTAGTATTAGGAAGGGGTATATCCGTGTTCTTTAATTGGGAAGGCTCGATTAGACTTGATTCCTCCCCTAGTTCCGAGGACGGTTTTTGCTTTCGTCGCCTAATATCATCTTTTATTTCAGAATCAGTAGAGTAATCTTTGAATTGCCGACGCATTGCCTCGCACAACTCGAACCACTCGAGAGTATCTATATGTTGGCGATATCTCCAGAACCACTGAAGAGCTTTGCCTTCAAAAATCGAGTGAACGTGTTTGCATAACACATCAAAATTTCCGTTTAGGTGTAAAGACGTTAAGGTATTTACCCGGTATATAAATTGATCTACAGACATACTATCAGTAGAACCATTAAAGCGAATTTGCCAGTTTCTGACAAGGTTAGATATCTTTTCATTAGCCAATGTAAGATTGCCAATGCCAAGGGATTCGTTTCTTCTTGGATTAAGTGTAGGTCGCCTGAAACTTCGTTCCTGGAAGGGATTTTCGTGTGGCCAATCTGCTGTTTCATTTGGTCGCACGGCCTCCGGCGACGGCGTTCTTCGTCTATTGAGACTTAAGTTTTGCATAATATGTTGTACTTCGTTAACGAGAGTGTTTGTAATTTCCTGTCTCAAGCCGTTCATGGAATGGACAATTATTTCTTGAACTCTCTGCTCGGTCATGGTAGGTACGCTTACACGTTGGTTACTACCAGTCCGATTTTGGTTTCTAGGACTTTGACGTGCATTCGTGGCAGTTACTCTACCAAGCTGTTGATTTCCTTGAGCATATCTTCGCGTGTTAATGCGTTCTCTAGGTCAGGGTTGGGCCACTTTGAATAAAAAATTATTCAAATAAAAAATAAAAAATTATTCATCATTTTTTAAATTTTGAGTGATGAGTGACTGGTTATTTCTTATTCAAAAAAATCCAAGTGATAAATAACATGTTATTTTTATTCAAGAAGTGCTTGAATAAAAATAATATGTTATTCGTCACTCAAGAAATCCTGAGTGATGAATAACATGTTATTTTTATTTTTGGAATTCTTGAATAACGATAAAACTTCATTTTTATTCAGTTATTTAAAAATAAAAAATAAGTACCCTGAGATCCCGGAAAATTATACCCATATGCGCATTATATTTGTCGTCATTTTCGGTATCATTTCGGAACTGTTTCGGGATCATTTCGGGATTGTTTCGGGATTGTTTCGGGATTATTTCGGGACTATTTTCGGGATCATTTCGGGATAATTTCGGGATTGTTTCGGGATTATTTCGGGACTATTTTCGGGATTGTTTCGGGATTATTTCGGGACTATTTTCGGGGTTGTTTCGGGACTTTTTCGGGATTATTTCGGGACTATTTTCGGGATCATTTCGGGATTGTTTCGCGATTATTTCGGGACTATTTTCGGGATTGTTTCGGGATTATTTCGGGACTATTTTCGGGATTGTTTCGGGACTTTTTCGGGATCATTTCGGGATTATTTCGGGACTATTTCGGGACTATTTTCGGGATTGTTTCGGGACTTTTTCGGGATCATTTCGGGATAATTTCGGGATTGTTTCGGGATTGTTTCGGGATTATTTCGGGACTATTTTCGGGATTGTTTCGGGACTATTTTCGGGATTGTTTCGGGACTTTTTCGGGATTATTTCGGGATCATTTCGGGATTGTTTCGCGATTATTTCGGGACTATTTTCGGGATTGTTTCGGGATTATTTCGGGACTATTTTCGGGATTGTTTCGGGACTTTTTCGGGATCATTTCGGGATTATTTCGGGACTATTTCGGGACTATTTTCGGGATTGTTTCGGGACTTTTTCGGGATAATTTCGGGATTATTTCGGGACTATTTTCGGGATTGTTTCGGGACTTTTTCGGGATAATTTCGGGATAATTTCGGGATTGTTTCGGGATTATTTCGGGACTATTTTCGGGATTGTTTCGGGATTATTTGGGGACTTTTTCGGGATAATTTCGGGATTATTTCGGGACTATTTTCGGGATTGTTTCGGGACTATTTTCGGGATTGTTTCGGGACTTTTTCGGGATTATTTCGGGACTATTTTCGGGATCATTTCGGGATTGTTTCGGGATTATTTCGGGACTATTTTCGGGATTGTTTCGGGATTATTTCGGGACTTTTTCGGATAATTTCGGGACTATTTTCGGGATTGTTTCGGGACTTTTTCGGGATAATTTCGGGATT
>CATOCK010000025.1:0-12544 GCA_951509765.1 Sphenella marginata
GGGCATCATAGCTTAGATGTTAGAATTTCCTAACAGCGGCTGTGGTGCAGACACTGGTTCATATCCCAGTGTCCGAAAAGGGATCTGATGATGAGCTTGGAAACTCTGAAACATGTAATCCTATCCATCGCTGTGATTTAGCAATGTAATTTTTCTCCAATTATCAATTTTTCCCAAAAAACTGACAATTAAAATTCATTACGAATTATTGTTTCTCTGGTTCTCGAGCTTGCAAAACTTACAAATATGTAAAACAAGAAAGACCGCAAAAACCAACAACAAAAATATTAAGAACCGTAGCACGGGTTTACGTACATAAATATGTACAAACAAACAAAGTCCAGCACTCACATTCGTTCGTATGACCGAAGGTCTAACAACAATGTGTGCTCACTGTTGGCAAGAACAAACAAACAAAAGGGAATTAATTGAAGTGGAGATAAATGCATTGTGACGTCACAGGGCATCATAGCTTAGATGTTAGAATTCTTAACAGCGGCTGTGGTACAGACACTGGTTCATATCCCAGTGTCCGAAAAGGGATCTGATGATGAGCTTGGAAACTCTGAAACATGTAATCCTATCCATCGCTGTGATTTAGCAATGTAATTTTTCTCCAATTATCAATTTTTCCCAAAAAACTGACAATTAAAATTCATTACGAATTATTGTTTCTCTGGTTCTCGAGCTTGCAAAACTTACAAATATGTAAAACAAGAAAGACCGCAAAAACCAACAACAAAAATATTAAGAACCGTAGCACGGGTTTACGTACATAAATATGTACAAACAAACAAAGTCCAGCACTCAAATTCGTTCGTATGACCGAAGGTCTAACAACAATGTGTGCTCACTGTTGGCAAGAACAAACAAACAAAAGGGAATTAATTGAAGTGGAGATAAATGCATTGTGACGTCACAGGGCATCATAGCTTAGATGTTAGAATTTCCTAACAGCGGCTGTGGTGCAGACACTGGTTCATATCCCAGTGTCCGAAAAGGGATCTGATGATGAGCTTGGAAACTCTGAAACATGTAATCCTATCCATCGCTGTGATTTAGCAATGTAATTTTTCTCCAATTATCAATTTTTCCCAAAAAACTGACAATTAAAATTCATTACGAATTATTGTTTCTCTGGTTCTCGAGCTTGCAAAACTTACAAATATGTAAAACAAGAAAGACCGCAAAAACCAACAACATAATAAAAAATATTTCACAAAAGACACAAACAATGTGAATGCAATGTGTATATATACTAAATATAAATCAACAAAAGCAATTGGCAACAAAGATTCAGGTAAGTTATTCATTTACCATGAAAATATATTATATTAGTCTCCCCTTATGTGTCCCTACCACTATGTATCCCTAAATTTGTGAAAGTGACTAGCGGTACTAACACTGCACAGCTATGTGGAATCCCCAACGTCGTCACTACCCCCTTTCGACAACACCTTCCATGCATACACTGGAGGTTACAGGCCTGCCAAAATACCACACTCAAAACAGCTACGGGATGTATCCTTATGTCACCTGAACACCACCTGGCTAGTGAGACAAATATGCTCGGAACTAAAAAGCCCAATGAAATGTTGACTAGGCATCTAAAGATGTACAGGCAGGCCCTTAACACAGAGCCGGTAAACTCCTTTGTCAGCTCCCGTTACATTATGGTTATGCCATATGGACATATACATACATACTTATTACTTCAAAACTTTCGGAATTGCTATACGTAATGCATATGCATAATAGGGGTATTCGGAATCACGATGCAAGGGCATTGCATCGTTGCATAGCAAATTATTATTGCAAAATAATGTCAAGCCAACAACAAAATACTTGCGGATGCAAATGTCAAGCAATTTGCAGAATGCAACACCAAAAATCTATTGCATAGCATATTTTGTTGCATTGCATTTCTAGAAACAGCTGTTGAATTATGACTGCTGTCACACGTTCAATATGTATCGCGATCCGTATTGATGGGTCGGCTTGAATTTAGAATAGCTCCATCTCCCAAATTAAAAAAAAGTGACTGGGATCGATAGATATTATTAAGGTAAGTACAAATATATATTTTTTTTGGCGGAAACAACAACAACAAGAATTATTAAGGGTCAAAATTCATTTAAAACGTTTTTTAAAATCAAGATTTTACAAAAACTAATGAAACGGTTTTCAAAAATTTAGGTAGGTAAATGAATTACCTTTCATTTCATGTAGCCTTGCTTGGGTGCAAAACCGCGCATATGCAAAATTTAAAGCACTTTTTATATCAAAGTTTCTCATTACATTTTTGAAGCACGGGCGAAGGTCTCCAACGCGAAAAGATTTTCCGTACAGAGGTACTGCAGTACACATTTGCATCGCGGAGCCGGTGATGGATCGGATAAGGGTTATTTTTTTTTAAGCGTGGCCGAAGGCCACCAATGCGAAAACGTGCTTTGCACATGAAGATGTCTCTGAAGTATTGTGAATTGATTACTTTGCCTCGTTGATATAAAAAAGCTTTAAATTTTGCATATACGCGGTTTTGTACCCCAAGAAACGTTACATCAAATGAAAGGTAATTCAATTACCTATCCAATGCAGAAAAAAATAGGGAATCGGTTCGTAAGTTTATGAGAAATTTTGATTTAAAAAAATGCGTTCAACGAACTTTGACCCTTAATAACTCTAGTTGTTGTTGTTAGCTAAAAAAAATATACATATTTGTTCTCATCTTAATGATATCTTATCGATCCCCATCCTTTGTTTATACTTGGGAGTTGCAGCTATTCTGCATAAAAGGCTTATTTACACGGGTCAATTTTTCTAGTCGATTTGTGTCGTTCCACCGTGTAAAGGTTGAACGTAAAATCGACACGTTTAAATCAGCCTTCAAGCCGATCCATCAATACGGATAACGATTTATATTGAACGTCTGCTGAATCAGCTGTTCACAAATTGTTTTCACACGTTTGCAATTAGAGTTGACAAAGGGCGCTCACGATTCGGTGCATTTTTATGCAATTGCATAATTTTGTCAACCCATATGCTATTTATTATGAATTCCCTTAATGTGTTTATTGCAGTTAAATATGCATTTTTTCGGACAGGTCATTTTTACTGCACTGATTTTTCCAATAAAACCGACCCATTTTCGATACCGCTGAACACTTTTTTGCATAGGTTGCATACGGCTACGCTTCAAACAAAAAGAAACTCCGAAAAATATGCGTTTTGCCCTCGATATTAATAATCCGAAAGCGGATGGCTGCACAAATCCAGTTGCTCCTGGCTACATCCCTCCGAACACAAACCTGCTAGTTTCTTCTAAACTTTCGGGGCTACTTGCTGTGCACCCCCCAATGCATACAGTGGCCAACGGCGATCTAGCTGTTCTAGTCTCTGTCACTAGCACTCTTAACTCCCCCCCAGCAAATATTGTGTAATGCCCACTGTCGCTCACGCCCACCGGCGCCAACACCTCATACGCCACTCACAGCTACCTTTTAGGCAGAGGTAACAAAACGCGTCTTTTGATACCTTTCTCTTTATTTTTTGGTGTGTTTTAGCAGTTGCATAATTTTATACATTCCAATAAAAGTATATGGATTGATATTTTGGCATAACATAACATTTTTTACAATTGTTGTTGATCCAGCAAAGCAATCAATTTCATATCGGCCTCCCGCATCTTCTTTGCATGTTTCACTTGCATAAGCTGTTTAATATGACTCATCTTCTCTGGATCAGTTATTTTACTTCACCATTCCTGGATTTCTAATTGAAAGTCAGTTTCAGTTTGTATTTCCATGAGCCCCTTAACGATCTCAAAAATGGTGTTGTTTAACAATGAATTTGCAAGTTCTGTTAACAACTCATACGATATGCATATTTGGTAGTTCCTAAAAAATATGTTATTAACTAATGTGAGTCCGAACCTTTTGTAGAATGAATTACCCTGGTAATTGTGCATGCATCTGCTTCAGCTGATCCACCATAAAGTTGAGTTTACGCTGCAGCAACTCCAATGGTAAAAGTGTAAAACCCGGTGTTTGAGTACAATTAAATGAATTAAAAGTGAATGCAGCTATTGCGCTGGCATGAATTACCCTGGTAATTGTGCATGCATCTGCTTCAGCTGATCCACCATAAAGTTGAGTTTACGCTGCAGCAACTCCAATGGTAAAAGTGTAAAACCCGGTGTTTGAGTACAATTAAATGAATTAAAAGTGAATGCAGCTATTGCGCTGGCATTAGTTGAAGGCAACTCAATTTCCTTTTAAATGTATCAAAATACGTTAACCTCGATGTAAATAGTCCGAAAGCGGAAAATAAAATTTCGATTGCAATCAAAAGTTGTACGAAAAAATCGTTTATTTCTCTTCGTTTGCTTATGAGCTATTTTTTCGCTTGTTTCACTATGGATATTTAGAATTTGTTTTTAATCGTTTAGTATTACCGTTAATATTTCAATATTTTTTTTAACTAATTCGCAAAAATATTATTTACATAAACTTTAATTTCATTACAGAACACGAATCACGACGGGTAATTTCTACCGACCAACCAACCAACACGCAATTTCCTTAGCGGAACCCTTGGACCTACTCACATAGATGGAAGAAAGGGGAACTATTAGGTTGAGAGTCTTCGGTAAATATGTACATATTTATACGAAACTTTTTTTCGAGCTATAATATGTTATGTTCTCTTTACAGATGATTTTGCAGAAACCCCTAATTATAAAATATATAGCAATTTAGTTTTTATCCTTAAGACGTAACCTGTATAAGCAGGCGGTTTTTGTAAAAGGAAAGAATGCAATCCTAAAATAAGCTTTTTGGGACTGCATCCTTTTCCTTTTTATAGTTAAACCTTAAGCTAAGAAAAGTTGTTATACAAAACTTAGTTAATGAAAGATCCTTGTAACCTGTAGCTCGATTCTGTAACTTTTAACCACTCGCCGAATTTCGGCATTTGCTCTAAAATACAGCTACCTGCTATTTGTGGTATATAAGTTCATGTCGCAATAGCGCACTTGATAAGCGTTCGGACTACAACGTGGGGTTTTCGGAGAACTTATTTTCTATAATTTTAAACACCACGAAATTAATTCACGATAACTAACCACAGTAAAAGCGTTAGCTAACACTTTTGGTGTGGTTAAAAGTTAGCGAATGGGGAAAAGGGTTAAAAAGGTGTTAAGCAAAGTTATTGGAGATAGCTAAACCAAAAGACTATTTATAGGTTATTACGTTAATAATAATTTATTCAGTACAGTTGAAATGTAAATATTTGTTTTGTGTTTCCAAAAAAACTATTAAAATTTGTAAAGTATTGGACAATTTAGCTGTAATATGACTTACTATAAAATACACCAATATATATTAAAAATAATGCATTTTTGTGCAATTTATTTGGAAAAAATGTGTAGCTATCTCCATTTGACAATAACCACTTCAACTGGTATTTCATTATCATATCAATTCAAAAGATAATATTCACCATATGTTAGCCAAAACAAAAACCAACTGAACGAATATTACGGCCCACTATTTAGCCAAAACAAAAACCATTTGAACAACTATTTCCAACTAGGTGTTAACCAAAACATTAACTGGTTTTGGAAAGGGAAATGTTTTAAGACTGGAAGTATTGAAAAGAACTGCTATAGTTTTTGTTAATGGGAGAGTTCGATAAGTGCAAGGGAGATGCGAAGTCACACATATGGTTAAAATCTTCACGCCGCCTGAACAAAAATAGCCACTTTATAGACCATATGAGAAATTAATGAAACCCACTATTTAGCTACATTGGTAACCGGTATGTGGTTTGTAGGGAGGGTACCTACATACTTACATACATATGTATGAAAGTACATTTATATGAGTATTTAACAAAAAATAGGAAGCAGGTAGTATTATTTTGTGTATGTTGCTTTACGCAAAATAAACTATTAACACATGTGAACATGAAAAATCAGATTATCATAATAAACAGTATACATAATGAATTTCGGCCCTGGCATCTCTTGCTTGAAGCCCTAGCACAAAATCTACCAAGCAAATGTAACTGCAATAAACATATAAATGTACAAATACATATTTATGTATAGTAACTTTATAGTAAATGTCTATTTACAGCTTCAATTATTACCAATAATTGTATATTATTATTCCCACAACACTGTACAAATAGCTATTTAATTATTAAGATAATAAGCCAAAAACTATTCAACCACCATTAACCGATGTATTTACAACTATTCGTTACCACTATTCGAATAATGAAAGAAATATTGTTACTGCTTGGGCACACATTTACACACGCAAACATACATACATACATATAAAACATACAAAACATAAATGCTCGCTCATAGGTGCAAGCAAAGAAAACAGCGAATATCGTTTTAAAAATGTATTAACAAAAATATTCGAATAGTACTATTCGAATAAACGAATACAAAAATTGGAATTAATACTATTCGATTTTTTTGTACCCGCCTAACAAAAGTTTTATTTATTCGAATAGTCCCATGCGTAGTGTCTATTGTTATATAGGGTGGTCGTTTTGCCCGATCAACTGAAAATTTTGCGCAATCTCGTTTACTCCTACTTCCATTTCATCTAGCAAAAGCTCATTATGTAAACGATTGTCATTATTAGCTTGGTAGCTATTAGCACTATTCATTGTACTATTTTGCGTTCTGTTAGCATAATTGTTGCTATTAAGAGTTTGTCTTGACTGTGAAGATAAATTTATGGGCGCTCTGTTACGGCTTTGTTGCTGAAAGCTGTTAGCGTTGTTATTGCCAAGTTGTGTCTGTTAGACGAAAAAGCTCTGTTAAAATAAAACTGCTGATTTTTAAAATTGAGATAACCATTTGATTTTATAATGTCATAAGCTTCTTTTAAAAAACATCCACAAACTCCTATCTTATCTATTAGCTCCTCAACGGAATTTTTTCCACCATGATTGTCAATAAGCACTTGTCTTATACTCAGCCATGTATGTATTAGGATTGCCATTAATTAAAATTGACCTTCTTGCACTGCCTACTATTTTGTCTTTAATAGTGACCAATAATAAATATTTATAGTCCAAAGGAAATGAATCCAAAACTGTGGCCATTGAATCAATGCGTTCTAGAAAATTTAGCGACGCATCCCTGTCTCCATTAAATGGAGGTATGCTATTAATGTTGGCAGTAACAAGCTTAAATCTACTATTAGTATTCAACTCATCGATGTTTATTTTTTGAACTAACTCAACGGGTAATTAAATTATTAAATTTGACTATTTAGTGCTGCTGCTACGGAAATGCAAAATAAAGTGTATTTGCGTTGTTTGTTTTGTGTTGTTTATGCACAAAAAGAAAGTATTTGCTTTGTATTGTGTGCTTCTGTTTGTGCTAACTACATACATAAAGCTGAATTTATTACGACTTCCACTTATGTGCTTTGATTAACAGCCTCATTCTCTTTGACGAACGATACCCGCGCTGACGATATCGTGTGCTTTTGGTAGCATGAATGTTACGTTGACGTTTATCGTGTAGGCTTACGTCCATCGCCAACTAAACAAAATCAAATGCCAATTTTGCAACTCTGTACACCTGTGTTTTGATTTTGTGAAAAAGTTTATAATTTTTTTGTTATAAATAAATCGGGCATATATCGTTTATAATAATGTATCAAGCTGTTGCATTGGCTTTGTAGGAGGAAGGTGCACTGAGAATGCAAAGGCAGAGATTGCGTGATGTGACTAATGTGATGGATCTACCAGACGCTAAGTATGTAAAAAAACGTTTGGATAATTGTTTCTTTTAGGAAACAACTGCTAAAATTATCCCAATAATATTGGAAGGGATATCAAAATACTCGTTTTGATCTTGGTATCAATAATCCATAAGATAATGTTTAACTATTTATTTCTGTGAGTAGATATTTCATAGTTTTGATGTACGGTAATACTTCCTTTAGGAAGCAACTGCTAAACACGTCCCTTCTTTGAGGTGGACCATGGGAGTTAACTTTTGAGGCAATCTTCCTCTATTTCTCCTCGAAGGCAACCTTAGTGGCTCCAAACACTGGTGCTCCTCTCGCCAGTTTAATATTTGCCTCCAGCTCATTCACAAGTACTTGAAACTTGACACTTTGTTTTCGTATTGTTAGACGATAATAAGAGATGACCGATTTAGCACTTTCGTTACGTATGAGTCAGCTGTTATCGTGTTGACTGTCGTTTTGGCTATCGTATTGCTATTCAAGCTACCAACACACAAACGACGATCGTTTGGGGCACGTTATAGTCATGAATCTGTAAAACATTTGATGCCGGCTTTGTTGTAGGTTATGATGTGTGTTTAATTGTTACCCCTTTTCTTTTCCAAAATTGTTTAATTTTAGTTAGAAAAAATTTTCTTTTCGATTTAATTTGTCTCTTGTGCTAGACTTTTGAAAGTTGTTATCACTTTTATTTTCGAAAATTGTTTTATTTTTAAGTAAATATGCACTTTTTCTCTTTTCTAGTATTTTCCTTTTAATAACGAATGTTCTTTTCAAACAACTTTCGCCCTTTCAATTAAATTAATGATGATTTTTATATCAAATTTGCAGTGCGTGTGAGGTTCGCGTTAACTAGACTGCGCCAGAAATGAAGTTAAACGTCTTCATGTTTCAAAGATCATTTATTAATTCGCGTTAACTAGACTGCGCCAGAAATGAAGTTAAACGTCTTCATGTTTCAAAGATCATTTATTAACTAAAAATTACAAACAAATAGGGATGTAAGAACACTTCGATGCATTGAGTAACATCGGGGAATTTTCTTCAGTAATTTATCAGATTTTTCGAACGTTAAAGTTTTCTGCAAGAGTGGGGAAAAAGTATTTTCATGGTATCATGCCCAAGTAAGTACCCTTAATAAATTCGTGTAATTGTTTCCGACCGGGGCCGAGTGCTAATACGCGTCCAAAAATGTCGGGAGGACAATCAAAAGACGCGTTTCGCTCCCAGCAATGCGAATCCGTCTCCGGAGAACAATTATTTTTAGTAGTTTGCGAGATATTTGCAATCAAAGTTCGCGGATAGATGTTCTGCACAAAAAAAGATGGATCACACCTTCCTTTTGGGATTTTAGCTAGGTAATTCTTTGGTTTTTTGTAAATATTTTCCAAAATATTGGATCTACGGACGCGGATTCAATTGCTGATACCCCATCCGATATTTTTGGATGCGTATTAGCACTCGGCCCCGGTCGGAACAATTACCGCGTCTACTCAGGAACTGGAGACGAGAACAATAACCATGATAATGATATACCAACAACCAAAACAACGCTACAAATTTCTATCGAAAGTAGTTTCAGTCAAGTTATTGAATATAGGGAAAATTTTTAATAACAGCACACAGGTTAAGAAAAAATATTAAACATCGATAAAACATCGATTTTTTGGAATTGATACATTGATCCAACATCGATGTCCTTTTTAAAACATCGCTTCTTGAAACATCGATCGCCTCAGCGTCAATTACAACCCTAAAAACAAACGCTTAAGCTAAGAACTTCAATTTAATTAAAGAGAACTTACAACTAAAACAATGAATGTGTGTTTATGCACTTGTGAATGTTATTTCCGATGAATGAATGAACGAGTGTATAACAACTGTTAAGTATTTATGTTTTTATGTTAACAGTAGAAGTGTGGTGTGATATTAACAGTGTGGTGTGTGTGTTGTGTACAGAGTGTGAGGTATTAATGTAAGGTAACATTACTAACAAGTGTGTGATCGTAATGTAACTATATAAATTTATTTAAAAAAAAAAATTCTTAGGTACCTCCCTAAAAAGTAGTATTTCTTTTTTGGTTGTCATCCAATTTTGATAAAACACTTCACTTTCTAAAAGACAAATAGACAGACGATAATAAAAATGGATCAGATGAACTCTAAAACATTCCCCAAGTCATCCCCAGTAATTTTTTCAAAGAAATTTTCAATGTACAGACACGACTTTTCTAGAGTTTTAATATAGGTTGAAATATGCTAAAAAAAAAAAAAGTAAGCAAAAATTTTAGACAGGCACGCTTAGTTATTTTCTTGGCAAACTATTTAAAAAAATCTTATTTAAAAACAAAGCCAACTAAAGGCGTTTTTAAATACAGTCGAACATCCATAACTCGAATCGCCTAGATCCCCAAAAAAAAGTTCTAGTTACGGAGTCTTTGAGTTATAGAATTTTTTAATTTTTAGTAAAAAAGGTCTATTTCATACATGTTTGTATTTTTAAAACTACATTTGAATGTCAATTTTTATTTTAAAACATTGTTTTACAAAAAACTATTAAAGAAAGTTACAATGCAGTGAAATATTCTGAAATTAATGACTGAAAGTTTACTTTTTTGGTTGTTTTCATCACTCTCCATTCCTGCTACGTTTGCATTCTTCAGTTCAGGGCAGTATTGCTCCACAATGTCATCATCTGTAGGGAAGCCACTTGTACAAAACTCGCTATCTACTTCAATATAATCTTAAAGAGTTGCATTGCTTGTTATTTCGTTTGCTTTTAGCCACGATTCGTAATCATCCTTGAAAAGATTTGGATTTTCATCAGCCTGAGCCAAAAATATTAGGGGTATATCGTCTTCTTCCTCCCATTCGGAACATTGGCCAAATCCAGCTTTTTTGAACCAGTTTGCTATTGTTTCTTTACTGACGTCAATATTCCAAGCTTTTTTTTACATAACTGATGCCATCCATGAGTGTAATATCCCGTTTCTTATTTGCCTCTATGCGCTTAAGTTGGTTAAAGAACAATCTGCTCCGATAGAAGGTTTTCAAATTTTGAATTACTCCTTGATCAAGCGGCTGCAACTTAGCGGTCATATTTCGTGGGAAAAATGCCAATTTAATAGCTTTTATGTTTGCTGGGTTGAGCATTTACGGCCGGTTAAATAAAGCAAGTTAGTTGTTGTTGTTTTTCCCTACGCGTTTCGACGCTCTCCGCGCCTTCATCTGGGGAATCTGTTTAATTAGATATGTATACTAAATTAATACATTTGTTACAAACAGTAATCACAGGACAATAAACATGAAAATTTAAACACATTTCACTTACAATTGTAAAATTAATTACATTAAAATTATAAAAAGTATTAAAAATATCACATTACTAAATATTTACTTGTTATCACCTCCCGATGACGTTTACTTATTTCCTTTTGTTTCTTGTTATTACAGCTGAGTAGACGCTGATTAGTCCGTCAATATCATCTTTGTAGTTAAGAGTATTTTCGATGTTTTGTTGTATGCGGATGCTTTCAAGAGTCAGTCTTGTTTTATCTCTTTTTTCTATATCTAATATTTTGGTGTTGTTAAAGTCCGCTACGTGGTTGCTCTTTGTCAAATACTGCGCTAGAGCCGTTGTCGTTTTTTTATTTTCAGCATCTTTTCTATGCTCATTAATTCTTATACCCAGTTGTCGTTTAGTAGTGCCAATGTAAAATTTTCCACACGTTTCATTATCACGGCCATTGCATTTAATTTGATAAACGACATTACTTTGTTGTTCTTTCTCAATAGGGTCTTTTGTTTTGGTGAATATTTTCCGGAGTGTAGTATTTGGCCTATGAGCGTACCTGGTGTTGTCATTTTCTATTAGTCGATGCAGCGTTTGATTATTAGTGAGACCCGGTATATAAGGTACGCCGATGTATTTTATATTGTTGGAAGTGTTTACTGGTGTGTTATTTTGTTCTGTGTGAACTTTGTTAATTGTGTTTTCGATTAATTTGTCTATTAGTTTATGTGGATAGCTATTTTTAAATAAAATGTTTTTTAATTTTATCTTATTTTCTTTCATAAAATCTTCATTACTAAGTAAGGCTACTTTTCTTATTAGGCTTGTTACCGTATTCACTTTTTGCTTCCAGGGGTGATTGGAATGAAAATTGATTAACCGTCCCGATGCTATTGATTTTGCATACCAGTTCATTAAAAGATTATTATTTTTCTTACTTATTTCTACGTCCAGAAAAGCTATTTTGTTGTCTTTTTCTTTCTCCGTGGTGAACTTAATGCTCGTGTGTTATGCATTCAATATTTTTAAGATATGTTCCGCGTCTTTAGATTTAATAATTGCGAATACACCATCTACATACTTACTTGTTTATGTATTTGATGTATATGTCTTTATTCTTTTTTAATTAAGGTCGCGGAAAAAACTCATGAAAAGAAACTCCAAACACAAATTTCTAAGAACACAGAGAAATTCGGCATCCGATTCAACGACGAATGGTTTATCAACAAAAGTAGTATAGAAGTTCCACATAAAGCAAATGGTTACTCTCGCTTGGCAGCAAATTCGCGTTACCAGTCACCAAAGACAATTTTTCTCCAATACACGTTATCGCGGAACTTGAGCAATGCGTACAACGAATAGATGATGATAGAAAGAAAGATGCCACTAGAAGCAATATAGCAACAAAAATAAGCAACTATCACAGAAAATTAAACAACGGTCCTAAAGAAAAATTATTAATAAATAC
>CATOCK010000026.1:0-14756 GCA_951509765.1 Sphenella marginata
AGTAGTGATCTGTTTTGGTATCCCAATTTACTCAGGTCTATTTTAATAACGGAAAAGTTGTTATAAAGACAACTGATTGTTTTCGATTAAAAACACTTCTTTTGTGAGTGGTAAATTCAATTATCACTAAATAACAAAATATAAATAGCTTTCCTCATGTTCATGAAAGGTATGAAAATAAAAAAAATTAATTTAAAAAAAGGCAGTAGGGTGTTAACTACTTGCCCGTAAATCTTGCTTGTTTGTTATTCGATTTGCGTAATTTTTGGCAGGAGTATACTACATACTATTGGGAAGCATCTCACTAAGTTTCATTGAAATACATTCTTGAAATTCCAAGCAATCGCTTTTGAAAATAGCAGAGCTTTTATGCTAAAAAGTGGGAGGCGCCACGCCTACTTCACCAAAATCCACAAAATTTTTTTACAGTTTAGTTTTGTTTAAAAAGGCTAATATGTGTGTAAAATCTTATTTATATAACTTATACAATTATGGAAATATCGCGATTTTAATTTTACGAAGAAATATTTTAGAACTATGTTCAAAAAGTGGGCGTGTCCGTTCACCGATTTTGTTTATTTTTTCAGCAAAGAGTTAGCTTTATATGTTGAACACTTTCTCCAAATATCGTTTTAATAAATCAATTTTTACCGGAGTTATGGCATGGAAAGTTGTGTGGAATAATCCCCCATAAAGGGGCGGGGCCACGCCCATTTTAGAAAAATTTTGTGCTTTCGACTTTCTTTGCCCACGAACACTTTAGAGGTGAAATAGAAATGATATACAGCTAGTTTAAGCAAAGTTATAGCATATTCAATATATCCATGATCCTTTTCAAAATCTTTCGTATAAAATTGGGCGTGGACCTAATCCGATTTCGCTAATTTTTTTTCGAAATATTGCCTGTATTAATATAAATATGTGTGCTGAATTTTATTTTGCTATCTTGAGCGGTTTTTGATTTATGATTAATAATATTTCCAAATTTGACTTAATCAAAAGTGGGCGGTGCCACGCCCTTTTTTAAAAATTTCTTCACAAATTTATTTTTTGCCTTAACGGTAAGGTACACACCAAATTTTATCCTTATAGGTGTATTATGTACTGAATAATCACTCTTTTTGTATTTTCGAAAATATTATATATATAGAAAGTGGGCGTGGCTTTTAACCGATTTTGCCTATTTTCAATACCGTTCAGAGATATGTAAAAAGGAACCTGCATACCAAGTTTCATTGACATGGCTCAATCAATTTCTCTTCTCCTCCTGAACATTTTGATATATATAAGTCAATATCTATCTCGATTCGTTTATGCCGTTACATACTACCGTTAGGCGAATGAAGTTAATATACCTTGTGTGCGAAGCACTATTAGGTATAAAAAGTGAATGTATCTAGCACGGTTGCTTTCGAAAGGCATGCATTACAGGAAGTTGGTGAAAAAAAAAATGTGCACTACAACAATAATAATAACAAGAATAAGTACAACAGTTGTGCAGAGCCTGACGCTTTAGATATTAAAAAGAAATAACCAGTACGAAGTCGTAAAGTGCATTGAAAAAGGAATGTTGGAACGTAGACATCAAAGTTCAAGACGCCTTGGTATGAGCATATCCTGTGCACTGTAAATACCTTGCCATAACTATTTCTTATACATTCTTTGTTCATCCATCCTTTTCACATTTTCCACCTGACTAGCCAGAATACTGTCTGACAGCCCCCAAATGACAAAATATGCTCAGTAATGTGGCAGCAACTCCTTATCGAGCTTACAAATGTATGTAGATATGTAAAACGGTATGTTTTGACCAACAACAAAAAAGTTGTATTCAATTTAATATGATGAATTAAGGTCAAATCCGTAAAAGTGCACTTAACTCGTGCCAACAAAGTTACATACAAACATCACATTGTGTCAGTCTAATAAATATGCATACATATATAAATATATCAATGGTTATATCCCGAAAGGAATTGTGGCAATAGTTTTCATTTCGGTCACTCATTATATCTCCGAAATAAGTTCAGCTTTCGTTTGATATCCATATTGTATTAACACATTTTGGGTCACCCTGATCCACACATTGGGGCCAGATAATTCCAAAACCGGCAAAGTTATCAAAATAAGGTATATCTTAAGTGTTAAGTTAGAGATCTAGGTGTGTAAAGGTGAAAGTTGCATTCAATTCTATTCAGCAGTTTCAAACGATGCGCGAACAAACATACAGACAGACAGCCGCAAATCCTATACTGTTGCTTTGAAAAATAGAGAAAGAAAAAAATCGCACACTCTAATGTTCGTATATGGAATTTCATATGTACAGTAATTAAGTGACTCCATTTTGGCGCCGTAGCTTCCTAGTGCCTGTGGAATTCAATGAAAGAAATCCTTCAAGTACTTAGGAGCATGACAGCTATTCTGGAACAACGCAATGGAAATTGGACCAATTTTTTATGTGAAAAAGGACTACTTTTTGGGTACTCTTATATTCTTTAACTAGTATTCTCTTCGGTACTCTCGTTTTTCGCAGGGTGCGTCCGCAATCATTTCAGGGTTCGTAATTCCTTTGACTGTTTTAATTTATTTTAACTTTTCTAAAATTGTCATTACTAAGTAATTCTTATTTCATTTTTCGTCTCTATTTTTTACTTTACTTTGCCCCACCTTTTCCTTTTATATTCCTAATACCTCCTTTAATTTTTAACTATAGTTCTTTTGGCAGTTCTTGTCGTTGAGTTTGAGTTTAATAGCAAAAGTTTGATGCCTGTCAACTATCACAATCAAAAATTGCTATTGTCTTCAAAGCATTGAGCTCCTACAACTCCTTATCAAAGATGATAGTGTTTTCATTTCTCCAAATCCTTTCCTCAAGTTTTTAGTCTACATCCAGAAAATGTGAAAAATATAAGTCTCCATTTTTGCATACAAGAAACAAAGCGATTCTCTGAAGTTTTCCTTTAATCAGGAAAAGGTAGCAAAATTTGTATGCAAACTTGTGATAAAAGAGCGCAAGTGTAGGGAAGTGCGTCCGGGAAGTGTGACATATGATACCGAATCTGTCTGCTTTGGTTGCTCTTTTTGCCTTTTTACTTGTCGACAAGGCGAAAGGCAGACAGTCAGAAATTGAATAGGGTGCATTCCACAGTAATTGATACAAACCGAACTTGTTTTAATTTAGCTCGAAATTGACATTTCCTACAAATTACAACTAACACAATATACATACAATAAAGAAAAAAATATAAAACAATAATAAAAAATAATAAAAAAATATTAAAAATTAAAAAAAAAAAATATGTAAAATAAAATTTATGTATATAAAAAAAATTATATAAAAAAAATAAAAATAAAAAAAAAACATTTAAGAAAATTGAATATAAGAACTTAATCATCAAAAAAAAAATTAAAAATCTTTGTAAAATAATAAAAAAGAAACAAAAAAATATATAAAAATTAAAGTCAATTAAATATCGAAAACTAAAAAAAATATTTGAAAAAAATTAAATATCAAAAAATAACATGAAAATTAAATGTACAAAAATTTTAAAGAAAATAAAAAAAATAGCACGTTTTGTTGTTTTTTCTGGTAAATGTATATTGATCCTTAAATTTCTATTCAAATTTTAATAAGCATTTTAAAACTAAAAGTAAAAAATAATATAAATACATAACAGCACTTAAGCTTGTTTTTGACAGTGTTGCCGTATAGCGTAGAGTTTTAAACTAAAACAAAACACAATATAAAAATAGTTTAAAAAAATATATTTACTTTAAAGCTGGCTTGAGGTCCGAAAATTTTCATTGAAAACGCAAATTTTTTTTTTAATGTTTTAAAAAATATAGAAAAAGTTTAAATAAAACTAGTAAGGAAGTCTAAGTTCGGGTGTAACCGAACATTAAATACCTAGTAGTGATCTGTTTTGGTATCCTAATTTACTCAGGTCTATTTTAATACATACCTGAAAATTTGTTATAAAGGCAACTGATTGTTTTCGATAAAAACATTTCTATTGTAAGTGGGAAATTAAACTATCACTAAATAACAAAATATAAATAGCTTTCCCCATGTTCATGAAAGGTATGAAAATAAAAAAAATTAATTAAAAAAAGGCAGTAGGGTGTTAACTACTTGTCAGTATATTTTGCGTGTTTGCTATCCGATTTGCGTAATTTTTGGCAGGAGTATACTATATACTATTGGGAAGCATCTCACTAACTTTCATTTAAATACCTTCTTGAAATTTCAAGCAATTGCTTTTGAAAATAGCTGACCTTTTATGCTAAAAAGTGGGCGGCGCCACGCCTACTTCACCAAAATCCACAAAATTTTTATACAGTTCAGTTTTGCTTAAAAAGCTTGTTATGTGTGTAAAATCTTATTTATATAACTTATACAATTAAGGAAATATCGCGATTTTAATTATACGAAGAAATTTTTTAGAACTGTGTTCAAAAAGTGGGCGTGTCCGTTCACCAATTTTGTTTATTTTTACAGCAAAGAGTTAGCTTTATATGTTGAACAATTTCTCTAAATATCGCTTCAATAAGTCAATTTTTACCGGAGTTATGGCATGGAAAGTTGTGTGGAATAATCCCCCATAAAGGGGCGGGGCCACGCCCATTTTCCAAAAATTTGGTGCTTTCGACTTTCTTTGCCCACGAACACTTTAGGGGTGAAATAGAAATGATATACAGCTAGTTTAAGCAAAGTTATAGCATATTCAATATATCCATGATCCTTCTCAAAATCTTTCGTATAAAATTGTGCCTGGACCTAATCCGATTTCGCTAATTTTTTTTCGAAATATTGCCTGTACTAATAGAAATATGTGTGCTGAATTTTATTTTGCTATCTTGAGCGGTTTTTGATTTATGACTAATAATATTTCCAAATTTGACTTAATCAAAAGTGGGCGGTGCCACGCCCCTTTTTAAAAATTTCTTCAAAAATTAATTTTTTGCCTTAACGCTAAAGTGCACACCAAATTTTATCCTTATAGGTTTATTATGTACTGAATAATCACTCTTTTTGTATTTTCGAAAATATTATATATATAGAGTGTGGGCGTGGCTTTTAACCGATTTTGCCTATTTTCAATAGCACTCCGAGATAAATGAAAAGGAACCTGCATACCAAATTTCATTGAGATATCTCAAGATTTACTCAAGTTATCGTGTTCACAGACGGACGGACGGACGGACGGACGGACGGACGGACATGGCTCAATCAATTTCTCTTTTCCTCCTGAACATTTTGATATATATAAGTCAATCTCTATCTCGATTCGTTTATGCCGTTACATACTACCGTTAGGCCAATGAAGTTAATATACCTTGTGTGCGAAGCACTACTAGGTATAAAAATATTAGAGAATTAAAAACGTTTGATTGTTGTAAATAAATTTAAAACAAAATACATAAAAAAATTTCTAAAAAATTGTATAAGAAAAAATAAAAAAAAAATTAAGTAGAAATAAAAAAATATATTACATATACATACATAAATTATTATTTTCTTCATTTTAAAACTAATTGAAAAAATATTAGTGTTTTCGTATAACCTTTATGTAAATTGCCTTACCGGCATAAACTTTCAGTTAGAAAATTGCCGCGCAGAACAACTAAGTCCGTAAATACCACCCCCATCACCATGGAATGAGCCATGCAAAATGGTAAGTTCAACAGCACACATTTTGTTCTTTTACTCTCTGAAAATTTAGTACAAATCTACAACAAATAACCAATACGAATGCACTGCAATAGAGCCTTATCAAGATTAAAATATGCATTCCAGTTTGGGAGATGAGTTATAATGAAACAGTTAAGCTTTCACTTTCTTTCGTGCTTTTAGAATTTAAGAGCCGCGCAATACAAAATATGTTTCCTGAAAACCTCCTTTCGGTGTAAACAACTTTACTACATTGGTTTATATAATATTTGCATTAAAACAAGTCTATTCACAGGCGGATCCAAGTGGGGTTATTCGGTTCCAAACCCCCCTTCGGAATCCAAAAAGTCATATTTTTAAGGAGCTGTGAATAAAAGATGCCATTAAAATTTAATTGATAAAATTGGAACCCCCCTTCCGAAAGCTCTGGATCCGCCACTGAGTTTGTAGTCTTGCATATTGAATTTTGTTCGAATTTTCGAAAATCAATTTGTTGATTTTTATGTCAGCTATCACTAATCATGCTTGACAGACCATAAAATTTATGTGTTTTATTCGTATGCAAGAAAGATTAAAATAACTAACACAACAACATTTGAAAGGGTCTGATGAAAAGGGGTATGGCAAAATGAGAAATGGTTTCCGATTTGCGTTGTCTTCTACTCTAACAAAATCACACTACCCACTTTCAAATCGAAACTTTAATATTTGCTTGAATATAATTTTAAAGCACCACCAGGTACCCCCTTTGCAACCACTTTGTCCAAATGCATAACTTTCTACTTTTACTTAGTAAATAGTTAGATTTTAACATTTGCATTTGCGGTTATTTGGCAGCAATTTGTTGCTTTTATTTTTAGTTGACTCATATTTAGGTCAGCAGCATCGATTTATACCTGCAACAACAAAACGTTTAAAGCTGCAACGGCAAAATACTAGCTACAACAACAAAAGCGAGCAAGAAAAGTAATAACTATGTACGAACAATGTGGCATAGATAAATATTTACATACAAACATATAATGGGTGCGCCCTTGCTTTCCAAAGGGTGTGTAGCTCCGTACTCGCCCTAGTTAAATGTTTTTAAAATAAAAGCAAAAAGTTTTCGCCGAGCAGAAATTTGTAAAAACTTGGAAATGAAACAGCTGTTGGCTCTTTTTACTGGCTAAAGCTGAAAGTTTAATGTTTTTGTTGTTGTTTTGCTATCTCATGATCAGCTGTTTTTCACTTGCTACACTAGCTTTGTTCGCGTACATTCAAATTTTTAAAAACTTTATAAAATTTTTACTAAGAAAGTGTTCGCGTACACTAAACACTTGCAGCGAGGGAGCGCATTTTGACATTTCGTTGACAGAGAGAGCTTCAAGTCTTTACTGTGGGAATTTCACTCCGTAAAAATTGTAAGTGATAAACAGCTGATCGTGACAACAGAAAGCAACAACAAAAATAAAAAAAATTTGAACTTTTAACCAATCAAAATGTCACCTTTATTTTTACAATAATTTAATTGAACTTTTCAGGTCAATGCACGCACAGAAGCTGCTCTCAAAGGAAGAAAAAACAAACAAAAACCAAAACAACCCTATTTATACATAGGTACCTACATACATATGTATCTAGCTTCAGACTTGAGTGCAAGACTTTATTATCGCCGCAATACAAAAACAAAATTTTGACAATAAATCCAAGCAAATAAGTCAATAAAATTTACAACAAAAATAGCTAGACAACCCAAATAAATATTCGCAGAATCGTAATAAACATCGAAAATAAAGAAAATGGATGCTGCATTGTGTGGATTATCTACTTGGACTATGAATGTTTGTGGTATTGTTGTTGTTGTTGTGGTATTTGTTGACCTTAGCTACAGCAATCGAGGTGTTTATCTACATGATTGTGCGCCTTTGTCAAAGGTCAACGCGAGTTTATGCTCACTGTAGATATTCATGTACGTATGTACGTGATTTTCAATTGAGTTTTAGACTCTTTGCAATGGATAATGCTCACTCCACTTCACTTCCACTTCCCACCAGACTGAAAGCGAGAAAGTGCATGCTTGCTTTTACATATGTGTGTTTACTTATACTAAGCAATTAAAATTTCAAGTAAACAAAAACAGCAAGTCAGCAACATGTGGACAATGGAGAGTAGAGCATGTGATTATGGCAAACAATTTAATCAGTAAATTGTTTTGAAAATTTGTAAATATTAAACAACAACAATAATTGAACTAACAACCCCAACAAGAGAAAACAAAACGATAAGAAAAGTAGCAAAGAACAAAGCAGTTATTAAGCTCCCTTAAGCTAGCCCAACCTTTATAGCCCAATCAAAAACGGAAATCGTACTAAATTGCCCAATATTTATTGCTAATTTAGTACGCTTTCATTTAATTTATTGCACTTGTCTTTTAAAAAATATCGAGGGTTGGGCTACCTTAAGTTTAAGCTAGCCCAACCACGAAAAAAATTTTACAATAATCAAAAAATGAAAACGTACTAAATATCCCTATATTTATTGCTAATTTAGTACGCATTCATTTTATTTATTGCACTTGTCTTTTAAAAAATATCGAGGGTTGGGCTACCTTAAATTTAAGCTAGCCCAACCACGAAAAAAATTTTACAATAATCAAAAAATGAAAACGTACTAAATATCCCTATATTTATTGCTAATTTAGTACGCATTCATTTAATTTATTACACTTGTCTTTTAAAAAATATTGAGTCCCCTTAGTCAGCCCAACCAGCCCGACCTTATATGCAAGCTAGCCCAACCACCAAAAAAATTTTACAATAATCAAAAAATTAAAACGTACTAAATATCCCTATATTTATTGCTAATTTAGTACGCATTCAGTTAATTTATTACACTTGTCTTTTAAAAAATATTGAGCCCCCTTAGTCAGCCCAACCAGCCCGACCTTATATGCAAGCTAGCCCAACCACCAAAAAATTTTACAATAATCAAAAAATTAAAGCGTACTAAATATCCCTATATTTATTGCTAATTTAGTACGCATTCATTTAATTTATTACACTTGTCTTTTTAAAAATATTGAGCCCCCTTAGTCAGCCCAACCAGCCCGACCTTATATGCAAGCTAGCCCAACCACCAAAAAAATTTTACAATAATCAAAAAATTAAAGCGTACTAAATATCCCTATATTTATTGCTAATTTAGTACGCATTCATTTTATTTATTACACTTGTCTTTTTAAAAATATCGAGGGTTGGGCTACCTTAAATTTAAGCTAGCCCAACCACGAAAAAAATTTTACAATAATCAAAAAATGAAAACGTACTAAATATCCCTATATTTATTGCTAATTTAGTACGCATTCATTTAATTTATTACACTTGTCTTTTAAAAAATATCGGGCCCCCTTGGTCAGCCCAACCAGCCCAACCTTATATTCAAGCTAGCCCAACCACCAAAAAATTTTTACAAAATTAAAAAAATTAAAGCGTACTAAATATCCCTATATTTATTGCTAATTTAGTACGCATTCATTTAATTTATTACACTTGTCTTTTAAAAAATATTGAGCCCCCTTAGTCAGCCCAACCAGCCCGACCTTATATGCAAGCTAGCCCAACCACCAAAAAAATTTTACAATAATCAAAAAATGAAATCGTACTAAATATCCCTATATTTATTGCTAATTTAGTACGCATTCATTTAATTTATTACACTTGTCTTTTAAAAAATATCGGGCCCCCTTGGTCAGCCCAACCAGCCCAACCTTATATTCAAGCTAGCCCAACCACCAAAAAAATTTTACAATAATCAAAAAATGAAAACGTACTAAATATCCCTATATTTATTGCTAATTTAGTACGCATTCATTTTATTTATTGCACTTGTCTTTTAAAAAATATCGAGGGTTGGGCTACCTTAAATTTAAGCTAGCCCAACCACGAAAAAAATTTTACAATAATCAAAAAATGAAAACGTACTAAATATCCCTATATTTATTGCTAATTTAGTACGCATTCATTTAATTTATTACACTTGTCTTTTAAAAAATATTGAGCCCCCTTAGTCAGCCCAACCATCCCGACCTTATATGCAAGCTAGCCCAACCACCAAAAAAATTTTACAATAATCAAAAAATGAAAACGTACTAAATATCCCTATATTTATTGCTAATTTAGTACGCATTCAGTTAATTTATTACACTTGTCTTTTAAAAAATATTGAGCCCCCTTAGTCAGCCCAACCAGCCCGACCTTATATGCAAGCTAGCCCAACCACCAAAAAATTTTACAATAATCAAAAAATTAAAGCGTACTAAATATCCCTATATTTATTGCTAATTTAGTACGCATTCATTTAATTTATTACACTTGTCTTTTTAAAAATATTGAGCCCCCTTAGTCAGCCCAACCAGCCCGACCTTATATGCAAGCTAGCCCAACCACCAAAAAAATTTTACAATAATCAAAAAATTAAAACGTACTAAATATCCCTATATTTATTGCTAATTTAGTACGCATTCAGTTAATTTATTACACTTGTCTTTTAAAAAATATTGAGCCCCCTTAGTCAGCCCAACCAGCCCGACCTTATATGCAAGCTAGCCCAACCACCAAAAAATTTTACAATAATCAAAAAATTAAAGCGTACTAAATATCCCTATATTTATTGCTAATTTAGTACGCATTCATTTTATTTATTACACTTGTCTTTTTAAAAATATCGAGGGTTGGGCTACCTTAAATTTAAGCTAGCCCAACCACGAAAAAAATTTTACAATAATCAAAAAATGAAAACGTACTAAATATCCCTATATTTATTGCTAATTTAGTACGCATTCATTTAATTTATTACACTTGTCTTTTAAAAAATATTGAGCCCCCTTAGTCAGCCCAACCAGCCCGACCTTATATGCAAGCTAGCCCAACCACCAAAAAAATTTTACAATAATCAAAAAATTAAAACGTACTAAATATCCCTATATTTATTGCTAATTTAGTACGCATTCAGTTAATTTATTACACTTGTCTTTTAAAAAATATTGAGCCCCCTTAGTCAGCCCAACCAGCCCGACCTTATATGCAAGCTAGCCCAACCACCAAAAAATTTTACAATAATCAAAAAATTAAAGCGTACTAAATATCCCTATATTTATTGCTAATTTAGTACGCATTCAGTTAATTTATTACACTTGTCTTTTAAAAAATATTGAGCCCCCTTAGTCAGCCCAACCAGCCCGACCTTATATGCAAGCTAGCCCAACCACCAAAAAATTTTACAATAATCAAAAAATTAAAGCGTACTAAATATCCCTATATTTATTGCTAATTTAGTACGCATTCATTTAATTTATTACACTTGTCTTTTTAAAAATATTGAGCCCCCTTAGTCAGCCCAACCAGCCCGACCTTATATGCAAGCTAGCCCAACCACCAAAAAAATTTTACAATAATCAAAAAATTAAAACGTACTAAATATCCCTATATTTATTGCTAATTTAGTACGCATTCAGTTAATTTATTACACTTGTCTTTTAAAAAATATTGAGCCCCCTTAGTCAGCCCAACCAGCCCGACCTTATATGCAAGCTAGCCCAACCACCAAAAAATTTTACAATAATCAAAAAATTAAAGCGTACTAAATATCCCTATATTTATTGCTAATTTAGTACGCATTCATTTTATTTATTACACTTGTCTTTTTAAAAATATCGAGGGTTGGGCTACCTTAAATTTAAGCTAGCCCAACCACGAAAAAAATTTTACAATAATCAAAAAATGAAAACGTACTAAATATCCCTATATTTATTGCTAATTTAGTACGCATTCATTTAATTTATTACACTTGTCTTTTAAAAAATATTGAGCCCCCTTAGTCAGCCCAACCAGCCCGACCTTATATGCAAGCTAGCCCAACCACCAAAAAAATTTTACAATAATCAAAAAATTAAAACGTACTAAATATCCCTATATTTATTGCTAATTTAGTACGCATTCAGTTAATTTATTACACTTGTCTTTTAAAAAATATTGAGCCCCCTTAGTCAGCCCAACCATCCCGACCTTATATGCAAGCTAGCCCAACCACCAAAAAAATTTTACAATAATCAAAAAATGAAAACGTACTAAATATCCCTATATTTATTGCTAATTTAGTACGCATTCAGTTAATTTATTACACTTGTCTTTTAAAAAATATTGAGCCCCCTTAGTCAGCCCAACCATCCCGACCTTATATGCAAGCTAGCCCAACCACGAAAAAAATTTTACAATAATCAAAAAATGAAAACGTACTAAATATCCCTATATTTATTGCTAATTTAGTACGCATTCATTTAATTTATTACACTTGTCTTTTAAAAAATATTGAGCCCCCTTAGTCAGCCCAACCAGCCCGACCTTATATGCAAGCTAGCCCAACCACCAAAAAAATTTTACAATAATCAAAAAATTAAAACGTACTAAATATCCCTATATTTATTGCTAATTTAGTACGCATTCAGTTAATTTATTACACTTGTCTTTTAAAAAATATTGAGCCCCCTTAGTCAGCCCAACCATCCCGACCTTATATGCAAGCTAGCCCAACCACGAAAAAAATTTTACAATAATCAAAAAATTAAAGCGTACTAAATATCCCTATATTTATTGCTAATTTAGTACGCATTCATTTAATTTATTACACTTGTCTTTTTAAAAATATTGAGCCCCCTTAGTCAGCCCAACCAGCCCGACCTTATATGCAAGCTAGCCCAACCACCAAAAAAATTTTACAATAATCAAAAAATTAAAACGTACTAAATATCCCTATATTTATTGCTAATTTAGTACGCATTCAGTTAATTTATTACACTTGTCTTTTAAAAAATATTGAGCCCCCTTAGTCAGCCCAACCAGCCCGACCTTATATGCAAGCTAGCCCAACCACCAAAAAATTTTACAATAATCAAAAAATTAAAGCGTACTAAATATCCCTATATTTATTGCTAATTTAGTACGCATTCATTTTATTTATTACACTTGTCTTTTTAAAAATATCGAGGGTTGGGCTACCTTAAATTTAAGCTAGCCCAACCACGAAAAAAATTTTACAATAATCAAAAAATGAAAACGTACTAAATATCCCTATATTTATTGCTAATTTAGTACGCATTCATTTAATTTATTACACTTGTCTTTTAAAAAATATTGAGCCCCCTTAGTCAGCCCAACCAGCCCGACCTTATATGCAAGCTAGCCCAACCACCAAAAAAATTTTACAATAATCAAAAAATTAAAACGTACTAAATATCCCTATATTTATTGCTAATTTAGTACGCATTCAGTTAATTTATTACACTTGTCTTTTAAAAAATATTGAGCCCCCTTAGTCAGCCCAACCATCCCGACCTTATATGCAAGCTAGCCCAACCACCAAAAAAATTTTACAATAATCAAAAAATGAAAACGTACTAAATATCCCTATATTTATTGCTAATTTAGTACGCATTCAGTTAATTTATTACACTTGTCTTTTAAAAAATATTGAGCCCCCTTAGTCAGCCCAACCATCCCGACCTTATATGCAAGCTAGCCCAACCACGAAAAAAATTTTACAATAATCAAAAAATGAAAACGTACTAAATATCCCTATATTTATTGCTAATTTAGTACGCATTCATTTAATTTATTACACTTGTCTTTTAAAAAATATTGAGCCCCCTTAGTCAGCCCAACCAGCCCGACCTTATATGCAAGCTAGCCCAACCACCAAAAAAATTTTACAATAATCAAAAAATTAAAACGTACTAAATATCCCTATATTTATTGCTAATTTAGTACGCATTCAGTTAATTTATTACACTTGTCTTTTAAAAAATATTGAGCCCCCTTAGTCAGCCCAACCATCCCGACCTTATATGCAAGCTAGCCCAACCACGAAAAAAATTTTACAATAATCAAAAAATGAAAACGTACTAAATATCCCTATATTTATTGCTAATTTAGTACGCATTCATTTAATTTATTACACTTGTCTTTTAAAAAATATTGAGCCCCCTTAGTCAGCCCAACCAGCCCGACCTTATATGCAAGCTAGCCCAACCACCAAAAAAATTTTACAATAATCAAAAAATTAAAACGTACTAAATATCCCTATATTTATTGCTAATTTAGTACGCATTCATTTAATTTATTACACTTGTCTTTTAAAAAATATTGAGCCCCCTTAGTCAGCCCAACCATCCCGACCTTATATGCAAGCTAGCCCAACCACCAAAAAAATTTTACAATAATCAAAAAATGAAAACGTACTAAATATCCCTATATTTATTGCTAATTTAGTACGCATTCAGTTAATTTATTACACTTGTCTTTTAAAAAATATTGAGCCCCCTTAGTCAGCCCAACCAGCCCGACCTTATATGCAAGCTAGCCCAACCACCAAAAAATTTTACAATAATCAAAAAATTAAAGCGTACTAAATATCCCTATATTTATTGCTAATTTAGTACGCATTCATTTAATTTATTACACTTGTCTTTTTAAAAATATTGAGCCCCCTTAGTCAGCCCAACCAGCCCGACCTTATATGCAAGCTAGCCCAACCACCAAAAAAATTTTACAATAATCAAAAAATTAAAACGTACTAAATATCCCTATATTTATTGCTAATTTAGTACGCATTCAGTTAATTTATTACACTTGTCTTTTAAAAAATATTGAGCCCCCTTAGTCAGCCCAACCAGCCCGACCTTATATGCAAGCTAGCCCAACCACCAAAAAATTTTACAATAATCAAAAAATTAAAGCGTACTAAATATCCCTATATTTATTGCTAATTTAGTACGCATTCATTTTATTTATTACACTTGTCTTTTTAAAAATATCGAGGGTTGGGCTACCTTAAATTTAAGCTAGCCCAACCACGAAAAAAATTTTACAATAATCAAAAAATGAAAACGTACTAAATATCCCTATATTTATTGCTAATTTAGTACGCATTCATTTAATTTATTACACTTGTCTTTTAAAAAATATTGAGCCCCCTTAGTCAGCCCAACCAGCCCGACCTTATATGCAAGCTAGCCCAACCACCAAAAAAATTTTACAATAATCAAAAAATTAAA
>CATOCK010000027.1:0-78545 GCA_951509765.1 Sphenella marginata
TTGCAAATTTTATCATTGTAGCTGCTTCTGATATTGAATTAACCCGTTTTATACGTTTTTCGAAATTTTCGATATCGAAAAAGGGGGCGTGGTTATTATCCGATTTCGCCCATTTTCAATAGAAACCTACCTTGGCCAGAAAGTAACCTGTATGCAAATATCTCAATTTTTACTCAAGTTATCGTGTACACGGACGGACAGACGGACAGACGGACGGACATGCCTCAATCAATTCCTCTTTTCAACCTAAGAACTTTCATATATGGAACTCTATATCTAACTCGATTATTTTGCGCCGGTACATAGTACCGTTATGTGGACAAAATTATAATACCCTTGTACTAGTACTAGTACGCTGGGTATAAATATATACAGTCTATAATTATAGTACTATTTCAAAAAATGACACAATTTTCGTCAGATTAATTTGTATATTTTTGAAAAATTCTTTATGTACAAATGCCCTAACTGTAAAGTTGGTGCGCCGCTATTTGGCAACCGAAATACATATATATATTCGTACATTCTTTAAAAAAAAGTTTTGCTTCGCTAATTTAAATTTACCGAGCTGCGGAGCTGTTTGTTTTAAAAAGGTAGTATATAATATCTTACCAAAATTCGTTAGCTCAAAAGTTCATTTCTTCAAAACTTCATTCATATTTAAATTAAAAATAGGTTGAAGGCATTTACAATTTATTTCTTACTATAAGTATCAACATTTAATTTTACCAAAAAGTAAAAGCAGAGTAATTCATACTTACAAGCTTTTACCTAACCAGCGCATACCATGTACAAGTTTACAGAATTCAGTCTGAATGCCCCTATGTATTTTCAAGAGAGCTCACTTTGGAGTACTTGCTTAAAAATATTTTAATTTTACGCTTGGGAAGTTAGATACCATAGTGCATTGTGTCAATCCATCAACATGTGGAATATGTTTTGTACATGGAAAAGTCGATGTCAACAGTAGCGTTATAGAAGTTAATGTAGTATGTTTGCTCGAAAAACCATTACATACCAACAAAATGTTGGAAATTTGTACGTGCAATAAATTAGTTTATTGTATAATAAGGGAATAACTAGGTAGAACATTGTTACTTAGCAATTTTGTCCATAAAATCGGCTTGAGCGATTTGATATTCATTTGCATATGCGATCACCCTAATCAAAATATTAAAAAAACACCCTATCTCTTGTTTTGTTTCAAAAACGCCCTTCTTCAAAATATGGTTAAAGAACGCCCTATCGCAAAATTTTTTTTAGAAAAGCCTTATTTCAAAGTTGGATTCAAAAACGCCCTATCTCAGCAAGAAAGTTATAAAATCTTCGTTCAGATAAGCCGTTTTTGAATTTCATTTAGAGGTAGGGCGTCCTTCAAACGAGTTTTGGAATGGGGTGTTTTTGCAAAAAAGTCTGAGATAGGGCGTTCTTTAAATTCAGAGATAAGGCGTAAAGCATAGGATTGTGCAAAACTTCGTTGTATCGAAACTATTTGCATACAATTCGAGGTATTGAAAGCATTCTTAGGTCCACTTTCATAAAAGACGGTTAAGCCTAATCGGCGATTAATTTGACAGCTAACCATACAAAATACGTCAATTAAACTCTGGTTAGCGGTTACCGGCTTTTATGAAAGCGGCCCTTAATGTCCAATCAGTTCACATAGTATTATGTAAACAGAATTATGTCCTTGCAGCAATATAGTCGGTGAACTGAGTTCGAGAAAGGACATCTGTCAAAAAACAGGAAATTCTTTTCTATGTTAAGTTAGTACCCCCTGAATACGTTCATCATAACTATTCTTTTTCGTAATTCTTTTGAGATATTTTCAAAACAATAACAACTAATGTTGACATACTACCTGGTTCCCCCCATAAATTCAGAAAACACAAATTCAGAAACACATTTTTTCAGAATTTTTTTTTGAGAAAACTTTTTTCAGAAATTCAAAATTCAGAAGTTACTTTATGAATACTTAGATAGGAGATAAAGCATTGCTTAATTTTCCTTTGGTACTTTACCAAAGAACCTTACACATTTGCTCTTTACAAATATTTATAGCAACTCCTATTTAAAGAATTTGATTTTGAATTCTAAAAAAACAAAATTTATCCCAAATTGTTAATGCATAATTACTTGTGTTATAGCGCTGAACATAACGGCCAATAGGTTAACAATGTAAACATTTAATTTTTAAGTGTGCAGTAATAGATCTAACATGAAAAAAAATCTCAGAATTTATAAAATAATGAAATGCTACAATGAGATGAATCATTTTATTTCGTTATTAATAAAATAGTTAAGGTCGTCAATGGGTTAATGCATGCATTTAAAACTTCAAATATTTAATATTGAAGTGCAGATCAATTTGTTTTTTCATATAAAAAATTATTTAGAAATTATAAAAATAAAAATTTAGGTCATTAATTGGTTAAGGCATGGCGTTTAAAGGGTTAAAGGGCTTAAAATTATATACTTAAGCCTATGTCAATATATTTTGATGTGACAAATTTGATTTTAGAGTTAAAAGAAAATTGAGGTCGTCAATAGGTTAACGTATGATCCCTCATGGACTATAATTTTAAAAATTTACCAATTAAGTGTAGCACAACCCATTCAAACCTAACCAAAAAATCGTTCATAATATCGTTATAAAAATAAAAATGTTAATAACGTATGGATTAATGCATGACCGTAAATGCGTTTCTAAATTGTTGATTCTGAAATTTTGGTTTCTGTAAAAAATTTTTCGAAAAATTGTATTTGGGTCAATTTAAAAAAAAACGCAATTTTTGTGTCCCCGCACTTTACACTACTATTTTAGGTAAAAAACAAATTTAAAAAAAAAACAAAAAAATGGGACAGTGATCACCGAGGAATATGTAACAAAAAAACATAATTCTCAAATTTGTATATTTGTTTTTTTGTTTATTCAGTATGGTGTTTTGTTTCTCCCTCTGACTCCTATCATACAAAAGCATGTGTCCCCCGTTAGAATTTTTAGTAAACAAAATAAAATAAAATCAAGAAAAAAGTTACTGGGCAACATTTAATAACAGTTTTCGAATTATTGGGTATCTTTCTTTTGTTTTGATTTGATATAGTTGTCAAAAATTTATTAGTGCGAATTTGGCGTTGCAAAGAACAGTTGTCCCCACAATTTGCATTGAGCGTCACTTTTTTTATAAATGAAGAAATATTAGCAGTTTTCAATTTTCATTTAAATAAAGTAAATAACGTAATAAAAGTACAAACTTTAATTATTACAATAGTGAAAAAGCGAAAACAAAAACTATTAAAAAAAGTGTGGATTTGCGTAGTTTATGTGAACACCATGGTAAGGGCGCGATAAAAATTCTTGAGCGTCACGCTAATTTTTTTAAAAGTGAATGTATTTAATGTAAAAAATTAAAGTTGACAATCATTGTTTACATGGTCTCAACTCATTTTTTCATAATTTGTGAGTTTGGGATATAAATTGCCTACGGAAAAAAACCAAAATAGGCAAACATTTCATGAGCATCACTTTTTATACATATTGCTTCATAGCTTAAAATGCTTAATTTTGATTTTATTTTTTAGTTTTCAAGAGTAAAACAACAAAATTAACGGCAGCTGAAAGAGCATGGAAATATCGAGAGAAAATAAAGCTCGATAAAGCGCGTATGTGTAGAAGTTTCTTCAAGAATTACTTCCTTTTTTCCATTTTTGTTAAAGACATCAAAGAATATGTACATGTTTAGTTTTGTATGAAAATTTTTGTTTTTTGAAGAATTCTTGTTTTCTCTTATTTACTTTTTGTAAAAAATAAACTTTTTTTCGTTACACTTTAAATTTGGCATTATTTCTTGTTTACGTGCAACAAAATCTCTTGATCGTCACAAAATATCTTGAGCGTCACACTTAGTTTTTTTCCTTAAAACGCTTATAAATGCAGTTTTTTTAAAATACATTGTTACAAGCCTATTAGTTTGCAAGTAACCCCTTAGCTCAAGTCTCTTTTTAACAATAATTTACATATTTTCATCTTAAAATTTGTAAATAACTAGTCACTTACAAAAAAAAAAATTAATCAAGGTGAATCGTGATTTTGTGTTTATAATCGAAAAGGTGATTTTGGCAGAAGTGAATCTTGAAAAACAAAAGAACAACATAGTAAACTTGAATCTCAAATATTTTTGCATTTTCAGCGATTTTTTATACATATTTGGTGTGTGACGCTCAAGATAGAAATCATAGAAAACCTAAAAAAAAACCAAAAATATTGATTTTTTTGAGAGCCTAAAGGTCCCACCGGATTCTTCATCAATTTCTACATGAATTGGCCACTCTTACAGGCGAATTGGAAAAACTTTAAAAATAAGCAAAAAAAACTCGTTGTGTACGTTTTTTTTGAAATTGACCCATTTCTGAATTTATGGGTGTCACCCGCTTGACCACACCTCCTTTAACCCACTGCTTGATTTCTGTGAGGTTTAACCTGAGCCTTGTCTAGTAACATCGATGTGTGCCACTGCAGCTAAATTTTAGGATTAAGGCGTAAACTCAATCCATTTTTATTTCTTCGACTTAATTGAGAGGAGGATGAGGTATCTAAACGCGAGTATTTATTCCAGAAGAAAGAATTCGCGGCCGGTTATCTATTTAAAAATAATTAGCGAAACATAAATTGATCTGGTAATGAAGCATTTAATTTGTAATTATAGCAAATAAGTGGTAAATACTACTATCACGAAAGAAACTGTAGAAGTGGAATTTTATAGAAATGAAGCAATTTGCTGTTGTGTTAAAAGTCAATGAGTGAAACGGGTAATTTCTTAAATGGCTCAGCGGATAATTAGCCATATCAGCTGGTTATCAAATTAAAGTGCCGTAAGTTGGTGTGTGTTATATGCAAAGTTGTTCCATTTTGTTTAAATACATACATATGTACACATGTTCATGCATGCAGGTAGTTCAGTAACTGGTGATACATATTTCCGATTCAGTACCTCAAAATCTAAAGTGGCAAATAATATAGTATCTAAACTTCGACACTTAGGGCCATTCTTCTTTCATTAACGGAGAACGTTTATCGCTTGAGTTGTAGGATTCATTTTTTTACTTTTACATTACATTTTTTACTATAACTTGATAACTTTACTGAGTACGACACCACAGTTCTAGATTAAGACTCAAGCAATGCTTTCAACTGTCCACTTTTACATGACGTTCTCATTGGCGGTGGCAACTTTCACCAGTGCATTTCTTTCCAACTCGTTTATAACGGGGTTTCATGTTAATGGTTCTAAAATAATTTGGCTTTGGCTAGTTGTAAATCTGCGCTATTTCGTAAAGTTTGGGTTCGGTTTTGGTTGTGGATGATACATAATCGACATTCAAATTATCGTACTATTTTTAAGCTATCGCTTTTGGAGACTTGCTTCCAATTTTACTGCATAGATGTTTCACATATTACCGTATATTTTATCTACGTTGCTTTCGGTTTGATTATTTTTTCTGCCTTAAATGAATGGAATAACTTATTTGTCCAAAATTTACATATCGACAGCCACACTGCAAAACCCCGTAAGTCACTATTTTTCCAAAAATAAGGCTCTGAGCCTTTCCCATAGATCGTGATATTTCGCGCATTAAAATGCAGTCAAAATCGGGTTACAACTTCCCGTTTCTTTCACAGTTTTTTCTTTCTCCTGAAAACTTTTTGGTTTTGAACATACAGGGTTTTGCAGGGTGGCTGTCGATATACTGGTATATAATAATGCCTAAGGTGAATGCACTAGTTTCCAGATACTTAACGTTTTCCTCAACTTTTACTTCGACACAATTTATCAGTTTATAATAGCATAAATATTTCGTTATTGGGTTTTAAGGTCTGTTCGTTTTCACATATTTTTTGTAAGTTTTAATTTAGCGATGTCTCGTCAGACTAATTCGTATAATTTTTGCTATTTTAAAATCGGCGGCGAATTGAACCCGCTCACTTCTGATTTATTCAATCGCAGCTGACTAACCGTTAGGCTGTACTCTGTGTAGTTTGCTTGTTGCTTTTTCCACATTGTCATTTAAAAAAGAAATGAAACATGACGTCCATATAATAAAAAACAAGTAAGGAGGGGCTGTCTTCGGCTGTGCCGAAGGCTTTATACCTTTCATGAATACGCATAACTCTTTTAAGTGCCCGATCCTTATTTCCAAACTCTTCAAAACTGTTAATTTAAATATACAAACTACATTTATCGGAACAATAGATTGTATGGGAGCTATATGTTATGTTTGTCCCATCTGGCTGATTCACTACATACATCACATACATATAGGGCTGATTCCTTGGAAACTGATATATTTGTGTTCACCAATTTTAATGCCAAAAATTTATAACAAAGCGACATTGTTTTAATAAACTGATATGCATATCTCATCGAGTCCTATAAATTAAGTGCAAAATTTAATAATTTATTAGCAAGGGGTTTGGTCATATACATATGTAGCCCCAAAAAGTTTTAAACTTAGGCAAATTTTTTTAGCTGTGTAGACAGCAGATTAAAGGAAAGAATAAGAGTAGCAAAGCATAACGATAAAGATTTTGGTTCATAAAACACTCGATAAATGAAAAATTATTTTTTTGTTCTCATTGAGAGCCATCTTCATACTATTAGCCCAAGAGGCAGCGGCTTTTTTTCCAACCAATTTTATAAAGGCTGAGTTTAAAACTATGTGTTGTAGTCACGTTCCCAATAACGAAACCGACCGTCAGTCAGTCTGGTAGCGGTGGGTGCGGGGGTGGGAGGCTGCGGAAGTCGTGAAAAAAAGCACTTTCTGAACCAATTTTATAAAGGCTGAGCTTTTGTATACATAAAATATATGTTATTAAGAAACTAAAACCAACCGTCAGTCATTCCGCGGGCGGTGGATTATGCGTCAGTCAGGCACCTGAACTTGACAAAAAAGTGCAAATTTCAACCAATTTTATAAAGGCTGAGCTTTTGTATATATAAAATATATGTTATTAAGAAACCAAAACCAACCGTCAGTCATTCCGCGAGCGGTGGATTATGCGTCAGTCAGGCACCTGAACTTGACAAAAACGTATGAGCGCACTTATGTATGTAATTATACGATGCGTTGGATTTTCTATTCAACAGACAATCAGTTGATGATTGTTATCACACTTCTATTAGTTGAAACTATAATATTTATTAATTCCCACAAAGGTTTTTAAGACTTACTAAAGATTCATGACAGCCAGGTAGTAATATTACTTCATAAATATTTTTATTAATTTATTGTTTATATACAGCATAAACTACAGGTACATTTAAATGGATAAATTCATAAACTATCATCTTCATCGGAACTAGTGCTATCATCTGAGCTGTCAATTGTTATATTGCACACTCCATCTGCTTCGGTCTCATCGTCGTCTGTAAAAGTAAAAAGAAAAATATACTGATAATATACATTTTTCCAAATTAGGAAAGTTGTTCATACCTTCAGGATTAATGTCAAGGTTGGCAATGCTGGTGATGGATGGCGGCGATTGATCACCCACAAACCATTTAAACAAATATTTGCCATCTTTTTCCTCCCATCCATACTCAGTGGGCAATAACGTGGTAGGCTCGGGTAGATGAGCATGACTCCAAAGATGAGCGATGTATGCCGTACGTAAAAAATGTTGTCGCAGCTCGGCTCTACAAGGCGGAAATAAAGAGCCATCCATTTTTTTTTCCAAGTTAAGTGGATTGCAGCCATCGTCATTGCCATATGTTTTAGTGAATGAAACAACACGGGACATGTTAATATCATCCATTCCTGTGAATGTATATAATTTGCAAACAAAGCTTTCCAATGTTGTAAGCAATTCATCGAGGTTACAATTTGGAATTTGTGAAATGTTGCTGAATGCTTGTATGTACGTTGAAGACTTCCGGAGAATTTCGAACGGCTTTCTTTTCCCCTTACGGTAAAATGCCGAATTAAAATCGCATCCCGTAAAGGCATGGAATGCTGGTAATGCAGAACTTAAATTAGGACCCAATGATTCGTACAATTTGGTGACATCGATGAATTTTTGATTATTTCCGGTTCCAACATGCATAGATATTTGTACATTCTTCTCGATGAAATTCATATTTCCCAGCATAATGATTAAAATATCTGTATCAGAGCAGCGTATTGTAACTTGAGTATCAGAATTCAAGTGACAGACATGGAAAATTATTTTAGTATCCGCTTCTTCGTGACCTGTACATGTCAACAATGGCTTTAGTGTTCGTTGTACTTTATTTTGATTAGCCTCATATTTATAGCATTCCATATAATTGACAATAATTGTTTTTTCTCCGATCCACGGTGCCATGCAATCATTTGCCCAATCTTCAATAAGAAACTCAATAAGCGCTTCTTTGAAATATACGTTTTTTAATGCCTCTGAAAAATTTGACGGACGTATTTGGTCCGGGCCATTTATTTGGAAACGCTGTCCTCTGATCCTATTTCTTAATGAATGTTCATTGTCTTTTATAGACGGAAATATGTAGCGGTCGAATGTAATTATCACAGTTTTGGCAGTATTTGTGGTAAAGACTTGCATTAGCTTTTGAGAAATTTTACTGAATGATAATGGTACGTCTTTGATGGAATGCATGATGAAAAAGCCGTCATAAATAATTACATCGCAATTACTTGGTGGGTTACAATCGGTCTGCTTCTGAAGAATCTTTAACAGTGCCGATTTATCAGTTTTGCAAATCGTTCCATCTATGTGACACAAGGCCAGTGGGACTGGTGTTAAGGGATATGCCAAAACTTTGTCGATGTCAAGAGTTTCTTCTAATGAAAGTGAAAATAATTGCCCAAATAAATCACGCTGCATTTGAATTGCGACCGACCTTCCGGCAATCGACATTTTCTGCTTCGGCACAGCTGTTGCGAAATTCAGAATCTTATTTCGTTTGATGACTTTCTCAAATCTTTCTTGATCTTCAGAACATTCCAATATAAACTGGTTTCGTTGTTCATTCCCGATTTTTTCTACATTGAGTAAAAAATGTTCGATGTCCGGTGTAACTGCTTGGCCAGTTGAAATGTTTATTAATAAATTTGTATCTATGTCTTTTGAAAACGGATTCAAGTTTTGTTTGATGTGATTAATACAGTTCTCCAGCTGCAATGAAAATTTGTTTATTTTGCTCTGATGAAGATCACCTGTGATGTCTTGATCAGGTCGCAAGTCGGTTTCCTCCATAACATGTGCAATAATTTTCGAACGTATGCTGTGGCTTTTACACCATCGCTGACGAGCCTTTATCGAATTGGTTGTGTAACTGATTCCCGTTAATTTATTCGCAGCATCTGCATTAATCGTTTGTTCCAACGTCAAGTCTATGGGCTGTCGAGAGAACGGCTTATCAGTACGTTTAATTCCTATTGATCCACTTTGTAACTGCAGCTGTAATCCTGGATGTGTTTCATGCACTTTATTTAATTTGTCACTATATATTACTATATAGCGTGCATAATTTGGATGGTTCATTGCGAAAAATAAATTTGCAATTTCAGGTAATATAAATTTGAAGAGGTCGATATTTCCAGTACGTATACTACGAGATAGCATGAAATAATGATTAATTAAATTTATGTATATCCCATAAAACTGTGCTGTTTTTCCATGTTGACCAACTAATGTGTCTTTCCTATATTCTGCGTATTTTTCAAAGAAGGATACCAAATTTTCTTCTGCTATTGTTGGATTTGTAGCTTTATCATCATTGAATTTTTCTAAATAAGCTTTAATATCATCAGGTATTTCGATGCTACAGTGTTCAATAAAACTGTCAAGATGTAAATTTTCCAGGGCTAAACACAAAAGAGGATGGAGACTAAGCTGTTGGTTAAGAAAAAAAATTTTTTTCGCCAGGCGGAATATGATGCGTTATGCTGTAAAAATAAGCTGTGCAAAATTTCACTCGAATTGGATAACTCTTAGAACTGGCGCGTTGCATTTGAAAATTTTAAAAACCATATGCACTCAGGTTGCAGCAGATCATATAAAAAACTTGATAGCCGTAAACTTGATTCACATTTATCACGTGAAAAAACATGCAGATTACGATTCTAAAGACAAAAATTTAAAAAAAGCCATAGGTTTTGAGATTTCGCGAAGTTATCGTTTCTAACAAAGTGAGAAAACGCCATTTTCGTATTGTTCAAAAAATCTCCAGTTCTACATATCCGATGAAAAAACTTTTTTCCTCTTATTAAAGATCTTTCATTGCCGTAACAACCTACCATATAAATCTTTCCAATTAGATTATGAGTTTAAGAGTTATTTGCAAATGCATTTCAGAAATCAGACACATTTTCCATCAGCTTCGTCATTAACATTAAATAACACTTAGAAGCACTAACCTGTTTGCATTTTTTTTGATGTAGTATTGGAGATGGATCTATTGCAAATAATATATGTTCAAACCATTTGCAAATCGGTTAACAAATATAAAAATTATAGCAAGTTTATCAAGTGTTATTTTTTCATTCGGTATATCGATACTGTATTTTCAAAAATAATCGAAAAACTTGTTTGAATTCTTCAACTGAATTTTAACTAAACTTTCAAATAAATTTTTCGATTGGATCTGAAAATACAGTATCGATATACCGAATGAAAAAATAACACTTGATAAACTTGCTATAACTTTTATATTTGTTAACCGATTTGGAAATGGTTTCAACATATATTATTTGTAATAGATCCATCTCCAATACTACATCAAAAAAATGCAAACAGGTTAGTGCTTCTAAGTGTTATTTAATGTTAATGACGAAGCTGATGGAAAATGTGTCTGATTTCTGAAATGCATTTGCAAATAACTCTTAAACTCATAATCTAATTGGAAAGATTTATATGGTAGGTTGTTACGGCAATGAAAGATCTTTAATAAGATGAAAAAAGTTTTTTCATCGGATATGTAGAACTGGAGATTTTTTGAACAATACGAAAATGGCGTTTTCTCACTTTGTTAGAAACGATAACTTCGCGAAATCTCAAAACCTATGGCTTTTTTTAAATTTTTGTCTTTAGAATCGTAATCTGCATGTTTTTTCACGTGATAAATGTGAATCAAGTTTACGGCTATCAAGTTTTTTATATGATCTGCTGCAACCTGAGTGCATATGGTTTTTAAAATTTTCAAATGCAACGCGCCAGTTCTAAGAGTTATCCAATTCGAGTGAAATTTTGCACAGCTTATTTTTACAGCATAACGCATCATATTCCGCCCGGCGAACTTACAATTTGCAAAAAAAATTTAAATAACGAACAGCTTAATGGAGACGTTTGCATCTGTTGAAATGTTTGCCATTTATGAAACCATGTACCGAACCACTTGCCAAAATATGCGCATTTTCCATTATGTTAGACAGTCCACAATTTTCAATGAATTTCCCCACTGCTTTGAAATAGGCCATCATAATGTGAAAAGCTCCAAGATGAACGAAAATATTGTCAAATTTTGGCTTCTCAGTGCTTTGGAGTTGTAGAGCAACTTTCGCTATGGCTAAATCGTAAGTAACTTCCATATAGTCTTCATCACATTCCTCAGCTATTTGTTGAGCTTGTCGCATCGTTTCCAAAATAACAGATATATTTGTAGGAGACGCATTAATGGTGGTGAGATAAGATATTTTTTGTTTCGGACTGTTGTCTTCATGAATTTTACTGTTATATCCAACCCAAGCCGGCACATTGGACAGTTTTAAATAATGGGACAACGCCCAAGCGAGATCAATGTATTGAAATTGTTTAATATCACACGAGTTTAATGAACTGTCGAGGAGTGTCAAAGCTTCACGCATCTTTGGTTTTTTATTATACGACTGCAGCTCAAATGTTACCTCATCAAAAGTTCGACGTTTCCTTTTTGCACTTGTTGATGGTTCATTATCATCTGGATTCTCTGATATGACTCTTGGAACACTCGCTGGACGATCAACAATATTTTGGTACATAATTCCTACGGTGTCATGTAAAGTATCCTTTCCTGTTGCACTGTCCACGAACCGATCAAAATTATTAAACGCCAAACCGGTGCACAAATTGCGATGGGGCAATATATCTTCTGGACAAAGCATCGACCGACTAGTAGCAGCGAATGTTGCTTCCGTTTCCAATTCTTCCAAAACAGTGTAGCTACAGCAGTGGCCGTACTTATTTAAAATATTGATTATTTTTCTGCTATTTGTCAGGCTTTTTATAGTCATCCCGAGATTAATGTGTTTTGATGTTTTTATGTTACCCTTACTGACAGCATATATGAGATCTTGGGAAAACGATGCAGCAATTCTTGAAACATTTTTACTCTGCTTTAAAGGATATTTGGTGGATATAATTTGACTATAAAAGTTGGTAAGTTTCTCTGGGACATCACATTCTCCATTTATCAATAAATCAGTTGTCAAATCCTCGGGCAATCGTTTAGGCTTGATATTACGAATACATTTTCTCAAAATTAACACGGCTCGATCCAAAATGTCATCCTCTTCCAATGAGTTAAAATCATTTTTGATTATCACTCCGAGATAAGGTTTGACCAGTTTTTTTTTCATTAATTGTAACCACGGCAATCATTTTTGGGAATCTTTTTAATAGTCTATCTTCAAAATGGTACGGCTCTGCTTGCGTATTTAGGTTGGGTTCAATGTTAGCAATGAATTCAGCAAATAACGCTTGTAAGTAGCTCAAAAAGTATGAATTTCTTTTTTCAATAATATGATAAGAAACGAAGCTGCATACTTCTTCAAACGCTAGTTTATGAGTTTCTCTATTCTGATGCCATTCGGTCTTCTCAGATTTTGATGATTTTTGTACAGTGTTTGCATTGCTTAAATTCACTTTACATATTCGATGATATATTATCCCTTCGTTTCTTCCGCTCAATTCCGCGATTCTATTGATCAGTTGCTCATCACCTGCTTCATTAGCAATTGAAATAAAACTTTGTATGCTAGCTGTGGTATGCAACGGCTGCTCTTCGCCATTGTATTTCTTACGTCTTTTTTGACATAAAATGCAGATATAACTACTCGATTCTTCAGCAGAATCCGAGTCGTTTTCCTGTGATGGCTCACACACCTCTGTCTGTTCTTCAGGTGTACTTGTTGCTTGCCTACATCCGCTTGGTCCCTCCTCATTTATTTCACTTGCAGGTTCGCCTTTTGCTTGTGGAAGTGCTTCCGTACATCCGCTTAGTCCAGACTCTTCAGTTATACTGAAATAAGTAATAACAATATCACAAAATAAATAAATGTGATAACATGAATAAATACAAATATATACATAATTATACAAGCTAGAAAGGTTTTAAAGTTATACTTACTCAGCTATCTTCGGAAGGGATGTAGATTCCATAAGTTTCCGATACCTCTTTGATAGGGCAGTAAATACGCGATAACATTTGGTATGATACTGTTCAATGTTATTCGGTTCAGGCGGCATTTTTATATCTCTCATTGTAAGATTGTAGTCTTGCCGAATTTTTAAAGTATTTTTAAATTTCTGCAATGTATCAGCAGTAAACATGTTCAAATTTAGATTTTTTACTTTGCAAAAAACACAAATTGTTTTCACTGGCGCCATGATATTTTTAAAATATTGCTTACGTTCACTATGTTACGATATCGCTTTTTAACTGACTATGGTAAACGAGAAAACTCTTTTATATATCGCCGTTCTTCTGTAAATTTTGCGACAGGTCAATTTTGTGTTTTTCAATATATTCAATATTTTACTATTCACGCTTATCAATCTACCTAAATGCTTGCGGTTACATTTGTGCAAACAATGTGTGGCGCTTGCATAAAGTGATAATTACTACTTAACTACTTAAAGGGCGTGCATTCTTTGTAGTTTCCATAGCGGTTACTGTATGACCGCCAACGCATACCTACACATTGACACACAGGCACTCGCTAAACAAGGACACGCTTTCGCAAAAATCGCGATGGTATAAGACCGCAAATTTTGAAGTGGGCAGTAGGTACTTCCTTTTTCCCATGAAAAGAATCATTGGGATTTTCCAGCGATTAAAGAGACGATATCTATGTGACCTTGGGCATAAAGATAATAACCATGCCGTTACGCCCATGTTTTGATGCGCACTAAAGCATTGCAAAATAAAAGACGTGCTAATGTACATATGTGACAATTTAGAGCAAATCGAACCATTAAAAACATTTTGCTCGAAAAGGTCCACTGTTCATAAAACGAGAATACTAAATATTAACAAAAGCAAAGGGCTACCAATGTACCAAATTTCAAGCAAATCGCATGCAACATTTTATACATATATGTACATATGTACCTAATTTGGCTTAAACATAAGAAGCTCATTTGAAACCTGTAATATAGTTTGAACTAATACAGATATGATAACAACTCAACTGAGTTCTATTGGAGAAAAGTCATCAATTACATGAGTGCGCTCATACGTTTTTGTCAAGTTCAGGTGCCTGACTGACGCATAATCCACCGCCCGCGGAATGACTGACGGTTGGTTTTAGTTTCTTAATAACATATATTTTATATATACAAAAGCTCAGCCTTTATAAAATTGGTTCAGAAAGTGCTTTTTTTCACGACTTCCGCAGCCTCCCACCCGCGCACCCACCGATGGTATTGTGACTGACGGTCGGTTTCGTTATTGGGAACGTGACTACAACACATAGTTTTAAACTCAGCCTTTATAAAATTGGTTGAAAAAAAAGCCGCTGCCTCTTGGGCTATATTAAAAGCATTTCAAAAGTATTGTACGTGATACTGCTCTTTTGTAATTTTTCTTTGAATTAAAATCTATTTGTATTTTATTTGCGAATAAAATATTTAATCACTAGGCACAGGCTATACATACATTAGCGTTTACGATTGCAGCGATTGCTACATTTGTCGAAATTCGTTACATGTTAAGAAAGTGTAATGCAGGTAATTATAAGGCTACTGCAGGAGCCCTTAATAAAACTTGTGAAAACAAAGCAATTGAGGGAACAACTTTTTCAATTTCACGGCGGAGAGCACAACTTTAGTTTTTGTATTTTGAGTTCAGATATTTTCAATAGTTCCTGTGGCGGCATGCCCGCATCGAATTTCACTGTTTGCCTGCGATAAATATAAATTTTGATTGCATCTTGTTTCAAAGAGCACTTTCAATGTTGCTTCTACAATCGAAGCATAAATAATGTTTTCTATGTTTATAAATACCCAAGTATATTTGCCTTAACATAACTTTCTTTTGTAAGTTTATGACTACTATATTTAGATCAAATGTGAAATGGTGTTAAATTTTTGAATTATTTCCCAGCTACACTAAATTAGCACTATAATATTTGTATATGTGTATTATAAATGTTGATAGGGATTAAGTTGTTATAAAATTGTGTATACCTATACATACATATTTGAGGCGTATAAGAGGATAGAAAGAGTTTATCTTTTACGCCTATCCAACTGCATCATCAAGTTGTATGTAATATTTAAATGGCTCATGCAAGCTTAATCTAGTGTGGTGAAAGCATTATTTTTGAAGGCAAAGAAATCACCTGACCACTTTTACAACTGTTTGGTATTCTTCTGGCAAAGGTTGGCGATTGATTTCGTAATATATATATATTAGGGCGGGTCGATTTAAAAATCGCTCAATAATTTGTTAAAATCGTATTCTAGGGATCAAAATAAGAAACTTTGCCGAAGGAACCATACCGAATTCTGATGTCCCCCAATTTGGGTCGAACTTTTGGGTAGGTATGATTTGTAGTCAATGTAATGTCACTCATACGCCATGGCCCCTTACCCGCGCAGAAATAGATACCAACCTATATATGCGTCCTGACAGAGAAAATTTAATTACGCGCTCAAATATTAATATATTTTGTTCAAACAAAAGGCATATGATAAGATAGTCAAGTGCGCAAATACCGGCGATGGTGGTGACTGGAGGGGGTCATGGGGTCGCTAGCCCCGTACCCCCCATCCTTAAATTTCGGAGACGCCCCTAAAAATATACCGGTTATAAATAAGCCATTTCAATTTCCTTTCCATCGCTGCATATTTCATTCAAATCGGTCAAACGGTTCGCTCACAGGATTTTTTCATGTGGCGTATTTCCATATATGAATATTAATAGACTTTTTAAAAAGAAAAGAAAAAAACGCCATTCTACTTCTTAGATGAAGACGTTAGTGGAAGAAGGGGCTATGTCGCAAAACCACTCAAACTCTATTTCTTGCATTGGTGGATAGTCTTTATGCATATAAAGATTTCTGGCTTATCAGATAACCGCTATCATGAAAATTTAAGAAAATAAATCATGGATGAAGGGGCTATGTACACAAGTTTTCAATACGAATTGTGGAAGAAGGTGCTATGTAACATGTTTATGTGTAAATTTATGTGTTTTATTTCTCCCCTGATATGAAAGTATACAACGTCTTACACTGATTTAAATAATTTTCATGCAAGTTCATTTTAACAGTTTTGATAGAACTTCAAATGATTTTCCTAAACTTTGAAGTCGATTTTCTCGTTTCACTCAAAGTGCGGCATAGCCCCTTCTTCCACTAACGTCTTCAGATATGTTATATGTATATATTAAATAGACCTTTCTAATAAAAATTTTATTTTTCAAAATCGCTGGATTTTTAAAGTGTTTTTTCAGTAGAAAATTTTATTTTGGAAAAAAAAATTTGTCAGTGTACTGAAAAATTTGTACAGTGTATTTTTTTGAAATCAAATTTTAATACCTTTCTAATGGTATGAAGATCTGTATCGCTTAAGCCATTCCGTAGTAATCACACTTTAAAAGTACCTATTATCGTAATTTTTCGAATATTTCGATACCTTGCCACGCCCACAATTTTTCGAAAATAAAATTTCTAAAAATTAAAATAATTTGTAAACAAGTTTTGTGATAAGAAAAAAAGCCAAATAGTGTACAAAATGTGTTTTTTGTACAAGAATAAGCAACAAGTATTATCACTTTTTAACATAAAATTTCGTTCAAGTTTTAATTATTCCCTATTTCATCTTTGCCTTTTGTGACTGGTGCCGTACTACATAATAGCTTAGTTCGAGTCTTTCTAGCAGAGTAAGGTGTGTCGGGTCTGCTGCTTTATATTTAATTTTAAATACTGAATTTATTCCCATCATGATTCAAAAAGGGAAGTTAAATATCCTTTTACTAGAAATTTACATTTGAGCAGCTATAGCACTGTTGAGCAGAAATCCTTGAGCCTTGTTTGGTCATGATGAGCGCAAAATTGTGTGAGTAAACTGAGTGGAGTCAAAAGTTTTCCAACATACAGCTAGAATATGTTATGCACTTAAAAGTTAACATGACTTACATACTTATGAATATAATCCGCAATACCGATATATATACACATATACATACATGTGCAGAGTTATTAAAGATGAATAAAAGTACTTAGAGAATACGTATTCATATACATACTACATACATACTCGTACATATATGGCCTAAGGACCGGCAGCAGGATACTTGTGTGCATTGTGTTTCTTTTGAATAATTGTGCGTAAAATTTATAGCTCAAGGGAAGTCGATTTTCAAAGCATAATTAATATTTGTGTCGGTGTTATTATGTATGAAATGAGCATACAATTTCATTCTACTCCTCTATGGTAAAACAAAACATTTTGTTTAATTTGAGCGAGAGAGCATATGTACATTAGACTTTCTCCATACTTTTTAGCGGCCCCCTCAGAACTAAAGGATGTCGAGATGGTAGATTTTTATAATAGTCCATTCCCTTACCAGCAGTTTTAGTAACTAATTCTTGATTGGAAAAACATAACGGTGTACGAGCGTTAATAGAAATGCATATTAAATCATCAGATGCAGAAAGTTGGGCTAAAAAACAAACAAATAGCTAAAATTGTGGTAGAAACGAATGCCTGTTATAACACTTGAAAAACGGTAAAGAGATGTACAGCGGAGGTATAGAAAAAAAAATGATTTAAAAAATGCCCAAGAAATTTTCGTAAGGATTTTCCAACCGTCTAATGCACATGCGACTGTAGTTATATACACAATATGCAGAGTAATAAATTTGTATAGAAATACGAATATTAAACCATATTCCTGGAGTACTGGTAAATATGGATGCACGGTACATGTACATGTCTTGAATTCCCGGTAATATAGTTACAGGGTGGCGATGTTTTGTTTAATAAAAAGTGCGAAGAAAGCTTGTTGAAAGCTGCGATCCGAAATTTTTATCTTTCCCCATGTGCGATTCCTTGCAGCAAAATGTATGAGTTATGAAAAATTTGTCAGGAACCATCCAAACAGATGGTATTATGAGTTGCAAAACATATTGGAGAGATTGTAACAACTGACGCACAAATATTTAAGTTCATGTAGTACAAGTCCCATACGTACCTATGCCCAAGTGAGGAAAGCGTGGACAGATTTATTGATTTTGTTATACACTCCGTATTCTCTTTCTTCGTGTTAAGCAAAAGCCAGATAAAACTGAAACGAAATAGGGGAAACCTATGTAAAATGAACTACTCATATAAATCAAATGAAAGGAATTTTTCCATTGAAATACCGCTGAAAGAAACATCCATCGATAAACCGATGTTTTCTCCAAAATAATTATGTGAGCGAATGTCCATGTTTTTTTAACACGGCATTGAGGCGTCTCGGTAGAACTGACTTGTTGTTGTAGTAGTAGTATTTAGGCCTGCAAAGTCGGCAAATCCATTCATGGAAGAGGACGTGCCGGACCAAAGGAGTTATATCGACATTCGTCGAATACTAATCCGCTCAAGCTACATATCTGTGGACATTTGACAAAACAACTTCTTTCAAAAAAGGCAATTTTTCAGGAGAGCGAAAAAACGTGTTTAACAGTGTCCACAACAAAAGCCGTTTGTAATTAAGGAACTAAATTTCTTTGTACTCGTTACTAGCCATTAAATGAAGGTTTATAAATAAATTGCGTTACATTAAATATTATACTTTTTAAAATAAATACAAATGAAATAAAGAAGCTGTTTTGTCAAATGCTTTTTTTAATAGAAAATCAACCTATGTCATACAAGCTATTTTGTAAAACTTAATTTAAATAAAATAGTGTATAAAAGTTTTATCTTGAGTTGAAACAAGTTTATTTATCAAATGTTTATTTCAAAAGTTATCCAAAAGAGGCAATTTTTATAGATAAATTAGCCTTGCAGGGAAAAAAAATCAAATTTTAATCCACTATTTTTATTTTAAAAACATCTCATTAATTTGTGGAAAAGAAAAATTATGTTTAGGTATCTTCCTCACTATCGAGTTCCGAATCGGATTCGACTTGGCATTCACCTTCTGCTGCTATATATTTGTAAAATTTATGAAAATCGGTATTAATCAACGGAAGCATATCCAATAAATCTTTCTTTTTGTTTTTCGATACCGTTAACGGTGATGTATAACTTAATTTTAGTTCTGAAATCGACTTTGCTAAACGACGTGGGTTGATATCTAACTCCTCGAATTCCACTTCTGGTTTCAAAGACGACTTATATTGCAAAATGCCAGGTTTGTTCTTCTTATAGCGCATCCAGCGAACGTTTTTCCACTCAAACTTATCACCTGCAAGAATTTAGACCAAATAAGGAAACAAATTATGGATTTAATGTAAATGTGAAACATTAAATTATACATATAATAAATTATTTTTTATTTCAACTTGCAACTTACCTTTTGAATTTTTGTTTCTCCAAGTGTAGTTTACCTTAAGGAGAGAACTGAAGTCAAAAAACTCTTTCTGGTTCATTTCATGAACGATGAATTTATTACTTGTAGCATCTATAAGGTTTGTCCAGTCGTGTGGGTGCTGAATAGATCCCGACATATTTTTCTTTTTTCTTTCAATCTGTGCATGTACAGTATCGCATTCAAGATGTGTGTGACCAACAACTAGGAATTTGTGGTCAATAGTTGCTATAGTAGGGTGTTTTTCGACAACTTGTTCAAACATAGCTGAAATGTAGGAGTTGCGGTTTTGTCCAGGACATGAGTCGCTGTACATAATTACATGTGTTATGGTCTCTGGCAAGCTCATCAAACATTTAAAAATGCACGAACCAATATCATTTGCCCCACGTTTTGCAATTAATTCATGCCAGATGTAACAGTTTGCCTTTTTCGTTTCCCCATCATGTATTGTTAAATTGAAAGTCCATAATGGACGTTTGTAGAAAAACATTGAAGCATTTAAATGCGGCGTTGGCAAACATTGCTGCAAGTCAAAGGAAAACATTTTTACATTTACATGTCTGCTGGCCTCATCTTTGTCCACTTTTTTGCAGTTATATGCAAAATCTGCATTATCGTGGTGTTCTCTTTGTTGCATTAAAAGTTGCTCCTTTTCGTTTTCGTCCGACGTATTTTTTAAACTGGACTTTAGGATTTCACACGTATTACAAAGATCAGTTTGGGGTTTCTTAAATTTTATATTTAGTTGGTGAAATATTTCCTGATATTTTGATTCGGATACTGGTTCAGTGTATTTCTCCTTATACAATCTATATAAAAGAGCAAGGTTAAGCCCACGTTGAAAATATAGCTGGCTTGTGTGACGGCGACTGTAATGGCTTTGATACTTCGGTATACTGTTAATACATATGTTCAAGCACTTCGTTGAATTTTTCGGTTGATAACTTATGATGAGGAGGATGCTTGCCGCGTCGATCATTTTCGAGACTTCCGTTAAATTTCCCTTGGACTTTCATGCGACATATAGTGTTTATACTTTGATCCGTTTTAGCAAATATTTTTAAAAAACACTTTTTACACACACTAGTTTTTTGCCCGTTCATTTCAAAGTGATACAAATAAATAAATTCTCTATTTCTGGGCTTTGAAGCTCTTCTGAGCGTTGCGCTCTTCTTCGCTCAACATGTATCATACCATTCAAGTACTGAGGTCGGCTGTTGTAATTGCCCATCTTCCAGTACGATTCGAATAATTTTTTCTGCTGTTCGAAAGAGATTTTAGTATTACACTTCTTGAAACAATCCACCAGTTTCTCAGTTGTTTTAGCAGGGATAATCTTATTTTTCCATGTTGTATACTCTTTACCCAAATTTTTGTTCATTTTATTAGTTTTTTTTATATTTGTTTGTTTTGGGTTCGCCAGAAGGATATCTTCACTAAATTTTGGTGACACTGTGCCGCTAAGGTTAGAATCGATTACATCTGCCATCATTCTTATACTTTCCGACGTAGAATTAAGACCGGAATTGTCTGACGGAACATAATCGGAATCGTTGTATTTAGTCCGTTTCGTGAAAAACATCTTCTTCGGAATGGTCACTATCAAAGTTACTCAGTTGGCCACTGGCATGTTGTCGTAGTTCACAAATTTTTTCAGGGTCAACACTGCCATTATAACACGAAGCAGTTTCATTGGGGAATTCCCTTAACACTTCACCATCCTCAAAGAAAAATGGACGAACATTTTTTTTTTCTCTTATTTTATTTTGTTCACTTTCAGTTGTTGTTGTTTTTAAATTTTTTGCTAAAGCTACTAGTTTTTTTACTCTATCCATTTTGTTTGTTTTATTAAGTTTTAATCCGGAAATCAGCTTAAATTTTTTAAATTCACTTTAAATTGTTTGACAAAACCACTTCTCTTAAAATATGATTTCACTTTTTTCACTTTATTTTTACACCAAATAGCTTCTTTCGATAGAAGATGTTTTGTCACAACGACACTTCGCGACTGAATGAGAGACAAAATAGCTTCTTCAAAATAATAAATTACATTTTTTGAAAAATGCATTTGACAAAAGAGCTTCAATTTAAAGAAGTTGATTTGTCAAATGCAACTTGCAAAAATTATACAGACGATAAATAAAGACAAGCTTTTTTGCCAAATGTACGTTACGCTTTTCCCGTTTCAATTTTTTTTAAATTCTAGCTTATTAGAAAGAAGATCTTTTGTCAAGGGGATTTTTGAAAAATTAAGATTTAAGTTGTTTTTGAACTACTCTAACTTTTGAAATAACGGTCGTACGAAAACGCTGATAAGACAGAAATATCCGCATTAAAAAATCATATATTAGGTAGAAATCTTGGGAAATTGTCTTATGTCGAGAGAAGTTGTTTTGTCAAATGTCCACAGATATGTAGTATATAATTATTCTAAATCGTTCTAAGGCATATATTTTTAAAGCCATGGTGATCATATTTGAGTGAAATTAAAAAAAAAGTGGCACTAATTGAACGTAGTTATATAATTACGAATGTTTTGATTGAGTTTTCGGACGGTATTCCTCCCCTCTGTCGCTCATAATAGCATTCACACGGACTAACGTGGTCCTATAGAGTTCCATTTTAGCAAGTCAGTCCTTAGTGTTAGTGTCACTTCTAGATCGCCTGAAAAATGCTGATGAATGTAAATCTACATACACTGTTCATCACTAGCGGGTTATTTTCGCTTCAAAAACAATTGAAAATTCCAAGTTTTTGTCAGAACTCTGCCTTTCGTGCTTTTAAGATTTGTTTCTTGAAGTGATACAATTTTTATTTAATGTGTTCTTCCTATAAAATTGTTAAAAATTTGTAACTCCCTGTATCCCAACTGTAGCAAGTAACGGGATTGTGGCAACGGTTTTGAAACTGACTCATCAGTGTATGAGAGGCACCGCATTCTTTATACTTTTTGTCCTGGTAATTAAAAGTTGGTTCAAGACTGCCATTATTACAAATAACCCCTTAATATCAGCCTTTGATGTAAGTATAATAACTTAATATAATGTTAATGTGCAGATTTAAATCAAATGGCTTGATAAAACTACTTTATAATTTTTAGTAAGAAATTTGGAGGCTAAGAATTAGTACATGGTGGTCGATTCCTTAAAATAGCGCATGAAAAGCTACTTTGAAGTAAAAATAGTTGGGTGAATATGTTAGACTTGTACCTCTGCTGTTTTGATAAAATGGCTTTGTTTCCTTTATAAATTTTACCCGAATGACGACCATATATCGGATAAACAATTCCAATAAATTGAAATAGAGTTCAAGCTAGACAAATTCCATATGTATACTACTTTGTTCACCGAAAAATTCTAGGTAAATACTAAATAAAAAGTGTGTCCATCTGAATATACTACCTTCTATTAGCAGTATGGTATGCACATCGGCGTAACTTGAGATTGTATATATGAGTATGTAATTCGTGAAATTATTTTTCGTGCAGAATATCAGGTTAAAAGCCAGTTCGGAAAATGGTGTGTCTTAACTTGAATATATGCAGGAAGGTTCAAGTTTTTTGGTAGAGTTTCGGCCGAATTTGACTAGTCCTCCAACAAAAGATTTGAGCTGCAACCCTTTGCGTTAAAAAATCTCTTTGCAATAGTTTATAACCAATAGGCTCTCAAGCTACACTACTAGAAAATGCTGGGTAGATGCAAGTGGATACTGATTCGCTATCGGTTGGCTGGTATCGGTTCAATCAGTCTCGACTGAAGCATTTCATGGGCACCACATTTTTCTAATTTCAAAATCGTTACAACAAAACAATGTTCACTGAAAAGAGAACATTTCTTGTAATAGGAGTAATCTGTGCCCCGATTTTCGAATATTCACGTGCCTTCCAATTGCAGATTCCGCTCGTAATTGCTTTAACTGCGCAATACTACTCACCTTATAAGTACATATACATATATGGCTGATTCCTTGGAAACTGATATATTTTACACATTTTGTGAATACAGTGTAAATGGGGTATAAGAAATCGCCAATGATTCGCATTGCGCTACAACTTAGCCCATTAACGCCCACTGTACCCATACTAGTGCACTTATTCAAATATCGAAAAATGCATTCTAAATATCGAAAATATATAGTTTTGCTACAACTATGACATAAATTGCTTTGAACGCAAGCAAATTATTCAGTTTCATATTTAAACTATTAAGCCATTATGAGAACACATATGTATGTATTTTCTGTAAATTTAAACAAAAATTTGGGCCAAATACATACATATATGAAGACGTTAGTGGAAGAAGGGGCTATGTCGCACTTTGAGTGAAACGAGAAAATCGACTTCAAAGTTTAGCATAAAAATTCGAAGTTCTATCAAAACTGTTAAAATTAACTTGCATGAAAATTATGTAAATCAGTGTAAGACGTTGTATATTTTTATATCAGGGGAGAAATAAAACACATCAATTTACACATAAACATGTTACATAGCACCTTCTTCCACAATTCGTATTGAAAACTTGTGTACATAGCCCCTTCATCCATGATTTATTTTCTTAAATTTTCATGATAGCGGTTATCTGATAAGCCAGAAAACTTTATATGCATAAAGACTATCCACAAATGCAAGAAATAGATTTTGAGTGGTTTTGCGACATAGCCCCTTCTTCCACTAACGTCTTCATATATGTGAACAATATGCTCCAAATCAGTTTATTCATGTATTAACACTAAATAACAGTTGTACCTGAAAATCTGTTAGAGGCTGCAAAACCAAGTGTACAAATTTACTACTTGAAAAGTACCAGCTCTTTTTTGGTGATAGATTTTGAGACATTTTTTACCTGTGAAGAAGTTTAAAACTAGTTTGTTTGACTATAAACCGCATAAAGTGTATTCTTCAACTAAACGGAAGGAAAATAACAACAATAAATATCGGCGTACAATGAAGTTTTTGCTGTTATTTACCAAAGGATACCCCTTAAATAAATAAATAAAGTGTGCCATTTCTAAGCTTTAGGAAGAATATTGTTTGCTTTCACGAGTACTTTTAGCAACAATTGCTTTAGGGCTAACAGTATACCTCGATAAATGCATACATGCACACACACATAAACATAAGCATGGATGCGTGCCAATAACACGTTCTACAAATACATAAGTTTGGTCAGTTTATATAACAGAGGAATATAAGACAACCTACATACATGCATAAATATGTGAATATGTAATTATGCACCCTAGTTATGAACTCGTTCGCTTCTATTGTGTTTCGAACCCCTTACACATCGCCTCTCTTTTACATATCTAACATAGATGTTGGTATAAATTGTAGGTAGAAGAAGTTTTCGACGAAAATCGACTCATCTGATGCCTAACTGAGTTAGTAAAATAACATTTACAAGAAAGAAACAATAATGGAATCAGGACTAGAAGTTTTTATATTTCCTTGAATCGAATCTATTTGGCCGTAATTACATATTTATATTCGGGTGAATGTGTACCGGTTCCTTCAAGCCAGAAATGTGAGCAAATGGAAACCTTGAACAAAAGTTTATTGTATTGGAATAATCGGTACATTATTTTCGTTAATATCACACACATCGACTAGCAGATCCTTCTAAAAAGATTTAACTCGAACGCTGTAAAACTACAAGTTCCTGCAACTTCGGTTAGAAAAGACTTATGTTGATATCTGGGATGGAAGTGGCGAAACAATACCTAGGTAATATGATAAGAAGGACGAAGTTTTCTTTCCTTCTACATATTCTGAGACACAGCAGATCATGCAAAGAGATTAGCAATTGTTTGTGAACATGCGTTACGTTAAAATTTTTTCCACCAGCTACGCTGAAACTTAGGAGGAAATGGTTTATACACTTTGAGCGGCTTGATCAAAAAGTTGAAATTACAAGATTGAAGAGGAAAAGTGGGATGATGGTTCTTGCAACCTATCGGCTGGAGTTGGCAAATTATGGTCGACGGTGAAATCTTTGTCCAACCCGACTAAACCTAACGACAAAATATCCATCGCCTTCGGTGATAAGGTTCAGTCGAAGCCAAAAAGATGCGCGAGCGCCTTCTGCCGACAATTTGTAATGCATCCTACGTTGAACAAAGATATTCGCCGAGCCACCAGGGAAGCGCACAAACACAAAAACAGCGATGCGCCCGTTGCCATCTCCACAACAGAAGTTCATGAGGCTATTCGGAGATCCAAGAACACCAAATATATCGGCCCCGATGGCATTTCCATGCTGATGCTGAAACACCTTGGCGACGAAGGCATAAGATACCTCACACAAATTTTCAACCTTTCCCTTTCCACCTTTGTTATTCCTGAAAGATGGAAACAAGCAAAGGTGGTCCCACTACTAAAGCCTGGCAAGCCAGCTGCCGTAGGGGAGTCATATCGCCCGATATCTCTCCTCTCGCCAGTAGTGAAAGTGTTGGAAGCCACCTTGTTGCCGTACTTCACCGCAAACCTGCGGCTCGCCGAACATCAGCATGGATTTCGCAAAAATCACAGCACCACCACCGCGCTGAACGCCATAACCACTCAGATAGGGGACGGGCTAAACCAAAAGCGTCCAAACCACAGGACAGTGCTAGTTGCGCTTGACTTGGCCAAAGCTTTTGATACGGTCAACCATGCGCAACTAATGAAAGACCTTGAAGATTCGTCCCTTCCTCCCTGTCTTAAACGTTGGACTGCAAACTACATGAGTGGTCGTCAATCGTCGGTTGAGTTCAGAGGCGCAAGATCAAAACCCAGAATAGTTAAACAGGGGGTGCCGCAGGGTGGTGTCCTATCCCCGTTCCTGTTCAACTATTATATATCGAAACTTCCCCCCCCACCAGAGGGTGTCTCGATCGTCTCTTACGCCGACGACTGTACGATTCTGGCAACAGGCCCCTCCGTAGAAGAACTCTGCTCTCGTATTAACTCATACCTCCCAGCCGTGTCCGAATTCTTCGCCGGGAGAGACCTGGCATTGTCACCGAATAAGTCCTCGGCCACCCTATTTACGACGTGGACAACGCAAGTGAACATGGAATTAGACGTCTACGTTGATAATGTCAAGCTACCAACTGTCTCACACCCCAAAATCTTAGGGGTGACGTTTGATAACATGTTCAAATACGGCGCTCACGTAACCGCAATTGCCAATAAAGTCCAAAGCCGTAACAAAATCCTCAAGTCCCTAGCTGGCAGCACTTGGGGTAAAGACAAAGAAACGTTACTAGCTACATATAAAGCAATTGGCCAGCCGGTACTGAGCTACGCGACGCCTATATGGTCGCCGGGGCTAGCTGACACACACTGGACGAGGCTACAGGTCTGCCAAAACACCGCCCTTCGTACCGCCACTGGTTGTCTTCTTATGTCTCCTGAGCATCACTTACATAATGAAGCGAAAATGCTCGCCGTTAAAGAGCATAGCGAGATGTTGACCAGGCAATTCCTGTTCAACTGTTGCAAACCGCAGCATCCGAATGGACGCCTGATCAACGAGGATCCGCCCCCCAGGAGCATAAGGAGCCATCTACGCAAACACTACGATGAGATCCGGCACCTGATTTCCACGCCGTTTGATCCTAAGGTGCACCGGCAGGCCCTCACCCTCATCCACACAAATTCGGTAAATTCCTATGTTGGCTCTCTCCCGGTGAACGCCGTTCTTCAGGCAGCAACACCACCCGTTGCCGAAGAGGAGCGCGAGCTGCCTAGGGAGACTAGGGTGATGCTGGCCCAACTCCGGTCTGGATACTGTAATAGGTTAAACTCTTACCTATCCAGACTGAACCCCGACTTGCCTAATGTCTGTCCGGCATGCGGCTTGTCCCCCCATACCACTAACCATCTTTTTGTCTGCTCATCTGAGCCTACTCTTCTAACACCCATATCCCTCTGGTCCTCCCCTATTGAAGCCGCTAGGTTTTTAGGACTTCCGTTAGAAGAGCTCGATGACAATATTGGGTAAGGTTGACACTGACTACCTAGGCAGGGCAAAGTAGTGTTAAAACAACAACAACAACACATGATGGTTCTTAAACACAAAATATCAAAGTGCATCCATTAAACCGTTAGGAAAGGAGATTCTTGTCTGCCACACATTGCGGACAATGTACCCTGAGAATTCTTATGCCCCGATATGCTATAAATATAAAAAATTAAACGCTCATCTTATAAATAAAAATAAATGTGTGTCCTTAATATTCATCCAAAGTACTCAGCCTATTTTTATGAAATTTTAGCAGTATATTCTTTTTAAAGCTTTGTTAGGTATGGTTAAATTGGTCAATTTTTTTGGAAAAGTGGGCAGTTCCAGGCCTTCAACCTAAATAATATTTCAATTTGTTATATCTCTGAATATATTTGCTTTAACCGTATGTTCATTAATCTTAACGAATGCACCTCATTTCTTTTTTGTTTGTTATTGCAATTTATACACATCCGGAGTATTAAAGGATTTTCATAAAATCATAATAGTAGCGTTAAGTGATCAGCGTGTACGGCAATGTTTAAGGAGAGTCTAAAGATAATAGGATAGAACTAAAAAAATTTTACTACACATCTGCTCAGCAGCGCCAAACTGTTTTTGTCATACTCATTGAGTTCAAAAGATCCGTTTTTTTGTTGAATACACACAAAAATAAATTCATTTGTCTCCGTGAACTAACGGTCAGGCCCTGATGCCCTCACAGTGGACACTGGGATATGAACCAGTGTCTGCACCAAAGCCGCTGTTAGGGCATCAGGGCATCATAGCTAAGTTGTTAGATTTCTAGCAGCGGCTTTGGTGCAGACACTGGTTCATATCCCAGTGTCTGAAAAGGGATCTGATGATAAGTAGGGACACTTTAAACTTTTAATCCTATCCATCGCTGTTATTAGCTCTGTAATTTTTCTTCAAATATCAATTTTTCCACAAAATCGGATATAATAATTAAAACCAATTATTATTGTTCACTGGTCTCGAGCTTGCAAAACTTACAAATATATGTAAATAGAAAGACCGTAAAAACCAAAAATAAAAACAAAGTTACTTTAGTTTAAAAACTATAGCCCTTAACTCAAAAACCATCTGAACATTTTTCATTCAGGAGCGAAATCTCCTTTAAATGGGTGAAACAAAGAATAATCTGCAGATTTTTTGAATAACATGCTTATAAGTAGACTATTAAATTAACAAACAAAGATTATATGACACCCTCTATTACATAAGTAACTAGGCAATAGACCATAAGTTGTAGAGGGTCAACATTTTTCCCTGACCTCTGCGTGTGATGATTCTATATCTGGACATTTATCTATACAAAAATTAACTTAAATATAAACTACGGTTATTTCTTTCGTTTCTTTCATTGCATGCTATTGTAATTCGCAATCAGCTTATGGAATATTCCCCAGATATAGTTTATGTTCTGTAAAGCCAAAGGGTGGTTTTTCGCAGCGAAAATGATTGGGCCAATCACGAGCCATGCCTCATAGCCAACAGTGCTCGCCACCAATAAATACATATGTACAGGATGTCACAGGTGTCCCGAACGTCCCGTTCTCTAAAGAACAAACTATTTTTGACATTTGCTCAACACGGTCGTCATAACCTGAGCTAAATGACTTAATAAATACCATTTGAGCAAAACGGTCAAATATTAAAAATAACTTTAAAAACTACTCTAAAGCTTAGATAAATATTTTAATTTAAATATATCCAAAACCTATGCGTATCTCGTGCCTAGTTTACTTTTATACAGGTTCCACTTATACAGGATTTGGTCTAAGCCAGTAAAAGTTTGTTTTAAAATTGAATTTTAATATTTTTGTTGTGCCATCCCACATTGCCAACAAATGAAATTAAACAAATTTCTTATACTGCCTTATACCCATGGGTAAAACATATGAATGTCCTTACAATAAATATCATATATACGCCTGTAATCTTGTTTGTCAACAACTGTTTACTAGCTCTTAATTATGCAAAACATGTGGCCAGCTTAGGTTATACAGTGCTAATTGCGTGGGAGGAGTGTCAGACGTATGAGGTGTTAAGAGACTTCCCAATGTGTTGGAACATTCCTGCTAAAACACTTGGCCTGTTCTTAGGTGTGAAATGCAGGAGCATGTGTGAGATTTACAGTATATCGCTCGTTCTATTGTAAACAGGATTAACTCAAAATTTCTATTTTTAGATAGTACGATACATTTTAATAGCTACCCAAAGTCATTATATTCAACGTTATAAAATAGTCATTGAACTAAAAATGGCGGAAATAGATGCACTTGTATCTGTGTATTATAAATTTTCGTAGGTTATCTGTTCAATGTAAAGTAAATCAATTCGACAAAAATCTATATTCCACCAACATAAAAACATGTTCTCTGGTTTTGTTAGATCAAAAAGTGGTTTGATTTCGAGTTGATTCACTCTATTAGAAAATAAAAACGCATTATTTCAAAAAACCCATTTTCTTTTTTGTATGAAACTGTATTATTTAGAAAATTTCCGTATGTAGGCATTTTTTTCTGAATAAATTTTTTATTGTAAAATGAATTATCTCAGAATGAAAAAAGTTTGGATGGAATTTAGCATCTCCCTCACATTAATATAAATATTTTGCTTCTCAGTATACTGGCTTAGTATTTGTAGTTTGCCGTCATACCATATAAATTCGCGTGACCCTTCTAGTACCAACTACATTAGCCGTAAAAGTTAACTGTTTGAATAGACAAAACTTTATTAGCGTTTTCCCAAAAAATTTGAATTTTGTGTTAACTCTGTTTACAATGGAATGAGCGATATGTACCTATGTACATGAATAATGTTGCTAAACAACTGTATTTTAATTCGCAAATTCTGTACATGAGCGTTTGTATGTACATATGTATGTGCTAATATTCGTACATGTATATGTCAGTGTAGGTAGGTAGGTAGGTAGAATGGCTGCGACGCAGGTCGCCCAAGTAGCTTATAGAAGCCGTTTTGATGCCATAAAAAACTCGTTGAAACCTACTTACATAATATGGATATCTGTTACAACCAACCAGAGTTGTTGATAAACTCGAGGATGTTTGAAATCCCTATCTCGGATATGCGATCCAAGTTCTCCAAGAAGGGGCTCCCAAAGGATTTCATTCGCCTACCGGCTAGAGCCGGGCACCCACACAGGAAATGCTCAACGGTCTCTTTGGTATCGCTGTCTTCGCAGCTCCTGCAGTAATCATGGTGCGGAATCCCCATTTTTTCCGCGTGCGTGCCTATCGCCCAGTGACCTGTGAGTACTGCTATGAGTTTGTGGGTGCTAACTCTTGACCTGCTTAGAAGACTCCTTGTCCTCTTTCCGCTATAGTCTGGCCAGGTGGATCTTGATATTGCGCAACTAGTGGTGTTTCTCCATCTCAATTGTGCTTTGTTCCGGTAATATTTTTGGATGTTTCCCTTGCCTACTGCTAAGGGTACCCCTATATCTATATCAATAGCTGATTCATTTTGGTCCGATGAGCCACTGCGCGCCAGCTCATCGGCTTTCTCATTACCTTCGATACCTCTATGACCCGGAACCCAGGTAATGGATAGCTCAAGGTTAGTTAGTGTAGCCAAGATTTGCTTACATGCATGCACCACGTTCGAACTTGTGTGTGGTGCTGCTATTGCCTTTATTGCTGCTTGACTGTCTGTAAAGATAGTGACTTTCCCAGTTGTGTTCAGGTCCCTGAGTGATCTGACGGCCTGCAAGATCGCAAGAACCTCCGCTTGAAACACACTGCAATGCGATGGGAGACTGAATGATACGGCAATGTCTAGGGACTCCGAGAAGACGCCGGCCCCCACACCCGAATCCATCTTGGACCCGTCGGTGTAGATTTGGATGCCGCTATCAACTTCGACCCTGCCCCTTTTCCAGTCATTCCTACTTGGAATTGAGGTAATATTCCTGCTCTCAAACGCCAGTCTGTGAGGATAGAAGTCGGTTCTGGCATTAATAGTGCCAGTTGGAAGATGGTTAAGAATGCTACTGTGACCCTGCTGACTATCCTTCCAGCACCCAGACTCCCTGAGTCTGAGTGCGGTTTGCGCCGATGTACACAGTATGTGTAAGTCTATTGGAAGAAGGTTCAAAATCGGATCTAAGGCCGCGGTGGGACAAGTGCGCAAGGCTCCGGTGGCACTAACACATGCCGCCCGCTGGACCTTTTGTAGGCTGATGACGTTGTAGTTCTTTCGAAGAGCTTCCCACCATACTACAGATCCATAGGTCAGCACTGGCCGCACCACCGCCTCGTACAACCAAAGCACCATCCGCGGCCGGAGGCCCCATTTTTTACCAAACATTGATTTGCAGGCGTAGAAAGCGACACAGGCCTTCCGCACCCGCTCCTCAATGCACGCCTTCCAGTTCAGCTTACAGTCAATTATGAGCCCCAGATACTTAGTGCTAGCAGATAGGGATAGCCGCTGGCCATTTAATTTTGGTAATTTGAAAGTAGGCGGCTTGTACTTCCTCGTGAAGAGTAGTAAATCCGTCTTCTCCGGATTCAGCCTGAGGCCACAATCCTGTGCCCACCTACTTAGCCTTGCCAACGTTCTTTCCATGATCTCGCTCATCACGGAAGGGAAGGGACCCGAGACTAGGATCGCCACGTCGTCGGCATACGCCACGATTTTTGCCCCACTTGTGGTGAGTTGTATCAGTATATCGTTCATAGTGAGGAGCCATAGCAGAGGTGAGAGCACTCCGCCCTGCGGTGTGCCTCTACATATCTGCTTCCTAACTTTTGCCCCTCCTAGCTCGGCTGATATTTCTCGGTTAAGGAGTAGGGACGTGATCCAATTCCTTATTGGCTCTTCCACCCCTACCCTTACGAGTGCAGCTGATATCGCATCGGCTCTCACGTTGTTAAAGGCGCCCTCCACATCAACAAACGCGGCCAGAGTAAATTCTTTGTATAAAAGTGACTTCTCGACTGTTCGCACCACCTCGTGTAGCGCGGTCTCTGTGGATTTCCCCCTGAGATACGCGTGCTGCGCATCCGAGAAGGGGGTTTCCTGAAGAAGCTCTCTTATATGGATGTCTAATAATCTTTCGAAAGTTTTTAGTACAAAAGATGTGAGGCTTATAGGCCGAAAGTCCTTGGCCACCTCATGCCCTCTTCTGCCAGATTTGGGAATGAATACAACCCTTGTTTCTTTCCACGTTGAGGGTATGTGGTTATGAATGATGCATGCTGCAAAGATCTCCTTCAGTTCCTTAACCAAAGATGCCTGAGTCTTCTGCAGCATAATGGGAAGTATACCATCTACCCCCGCTGATTTATAAGGTGAGAAGCTGTTAATTGCCCAGGCAATTTTGTCTTCTGCCAATATTTTGTCTATCAGAGAGGTCGGTGGTTCCAGCGGCGCCACCTCCCGTCTTTGCTCCAACTCTCCAGAACCATCCGGAAAGTGGGCTCCTATTAGGATGTCAAGGGTTTCCGCTGATGACCCTGCCCATGTCCCATCAGCGCGTTTAACAAAGGTTTTTCTTTATGTGGCTCCTGGCGAGGATCCTCCCGAGCCTTGCCGTGTCCTTCGTGGACTCGATAGACTCGCAGTGATCCTGCCATGATTTCGTCTTTGCTGTTCTTACAGCTTTTTTATACTCTCTCAGGCAGATCCTATACTCCTGAAAGTTCTTACTTGAGTAGCAGTCATTGAAGACCCTTCTGAGATTCGACCTTAGGTCGCCAAGGTTCTCATCCCACCACGGTGGGAAGGTCTTTTTGCTTCTAGATATTGGACAGGCAACTTTGTAGGCTACCTGAAAGCTTTTCTCTAGAGACCGAACTCGGTCATCCAGACAGTCGCTCGATTGTATGGATTTTTTATTCCTACTGAGCCTATTGCTGACTATCTTGTCAAATAAACCCCACGAAGTTCGCTTCGGGTTTCTATAAGGTTTTCTTATCTCCCTTTCCCATTCTACACCAAAGATAATAATTTTATGGTCAGATAGAGATAGACGCTTGGACACCTCCCAATTCCTTACTACAAGTTCCTGGGAGTTAGATTTCAAGGTTATATCAAGGACTTCTTCCCACCCCGCGAAGTTCTCTGAACTTGGAAAAGCAAAGGTAGGAGAGCTGCCCGTATTACATATGTCTAAGTTATTGGCTAATAAGAAATCAAAGAGAGACTCACCTCGTTCGTTTGTCTCGCTGCTGCCCCACATCGTGTGTCTGGCGTTGGCGTCGCAGCACAAAAGAGTCGCTTCCTTGTTCTCGTCGATCAACAGTTGTACTTCCGCTGGAGGTGCCGGCCGATCATGAGCCATATACGCCGAGGCGATCGTTAAACTACGTCCGCCTCGTGACTCAATCCTGACCACCGTTAGATCAAAAGTGCTGAAATTAGGTAAAAAGAAAGCATTAATAGTATCCCTAACTAGGATGCAAGCCCTCGGTTTACCTTCTCCAAGTGTGTAGAAAAGATTGAAGTCCCTGGTGTTGAGGCCCCTGACCTTGGAGCGCCACACCCAGGGTTCCTGCACCAGGCATATATCGATGTCCTCCTCCCTTAGGAGGACTAAAAGGTTATCCGAGGCGATTTTAGAATGCTGCAGGTTAATTTGCATCGGATCGGGGGGGCACACCTGCAGTTTTGGTGGCGGTTGACGGAGCACCATCATCTGTTGGGCCTGCCAAACGGAGCTCCTCCAGGAGTTTGTTGGCATCGTCAACATCTTCCAAATTGTTGTCAGGCGCGACTGCTGCTGGGAAGATCTTTAGTTTGGCGTTCCTGACGCCGAACTTTAGTTTGTTCCCCCTCTCCTCAAGTGCCCCCAGGGACTCGTTGGAGATCAGCAGTAGCGCGGGCTGGCTGTTCCTCTGTGGTTCCTCGATTTTCAGGACGACCCAGTCATCCATCGGGACACCTGGGTTCTGTATTTTGAGACACTGGATGATTCTCCCCTCATCCAGCTTCATTTTGGGTAACCAAATACGTGCCCGGGGTCTCCTGGGGATCTCCGAAGCCATGATGATCTTAAGATTAAGACCATCAAATGCGTTGCTTATCTTAGCAACGCACCTCTCCAAGAACTCCCTTGAGAAACCGTCCGCGCATTTGATGACCCGACAGCCTCTGCAAATCTCTTCACAGTTAAAGACTGGTACTGGAGTTTGGTTCTCCATGAGGTGCTCAACGACCATCTCAGACAGCCGTCCCTCTATGGAGCTCCAAACCGCCAGTACTTGCCTCCCACTAGCCCCCCCAGCATCGACCAGTGCAACCTGGAGGTGATCCCTGACCACATCACTATAGGTGTTCCTGGCCGATGCTGCAGCACTAGTGGAAGGGCCTTCGCTCTGTTGGCCGAATTTGCCCTTCTTAACATCGCGCTCGTTCGCTTCGTGCGATCGGTTGCGCTTTGCCGATTTCCTGGCTTTAGGTGGCTGTTGCTGTGGCTGGGCGGCTGCTGGCTTATTGGCATGGCTGCTCTCGTAGTCCCTGACTACGGCCTCGCACCATACCCTGTCCTCTGCGTCTCGCTCGTGGACCTCGCCAGCTTCCTCATTCCGTTTTATCTTCTTCAGAATGAAGACAGCCCTGTGGTACTTGGCCCGCTCCAAAGTACCTGAAGATTTTTTAGATTTTTTGGAAGCCACTTTGGCTGGTGCACTTCCATTTCTGTTGAGTGAACTAGGGTGAAGGGTACTATGGCTGGTACCCTTGCCCTCCCCTTCCATGGTTATTCTTTGGCTTGGGATGACCGGGGTACTATGGCTGGTACCCCTGTCCTCCCTTGTGCTGACGCTCCCCTGGCTACTAGCCAGGAGTTCGTCCTCCGAAAGCGTTCCCAGAACGCTCTCCTCTTCCCCACATCCCTTCTCATCATTTTTTATTAATTTTTTTGCGTCCATTTGATTCCCACGAGTTGTGCTGGAAAGGGTTCGTCCGCCCCGGCAGAGCCAGTATACCGGGGTAAGGCACTTATACAACCGACCTTGCCCGGGCGTCGGAGGGGACCGTAAGCGATCAGCTATGCAATAGCCACCCGCTGATCATTCAGCCCTCGGCACGGGTACCTCAACACCTTGGCTTAGGGTGGTGTTGGTGCGGCTATCTCCACTTCCCCCGCAACAGCGGGCGTGGTGAACTCTCAGAGCACACCAACCCGAAGCTGTGGGAGGAGTGAAGCCTTCCTCTTAGTTCGTCCCGTATTGGAATCCCTACCAGAGAGACACCAGTACGACACTTAAGCCCCTTCGCCACGGCACGGCGACCAACATGAAGAGGATATGTCAGTGTACTTTAACCAATACTGCGCTCCCGTGGTCTACTGGAAGTGTGGTGGCCTACCGAACCGAAGGCCCCAGATTCAAGGACAGGGACAAGAAACGTTAAAAGTTTTGTTAAAACTAAGCTTCTGCTAAGAAAAACCATCGCAGTAAATATTCATTTGCTTTGAGAGATAATACCAAAAAATTTAAATTAATTACCATATAATTACGATTTTATAAAAACGAACACATGCAGGTTTATTTGACGTTACGGATATTTCATCTTAGATCATCAAAATAAACAAAAACTCTTTGAAAATCTTTAAATAATAAAGCTTCAAAGATATTAGGTATAACAATGTACGGGCTGATCGATTGAATCTATTCGTATTCTAGGGACAAAATAAGAAACTTTTCCGAAGGAAACATACCTCTAAAACGAATTCTGATGTCCCCCAATCTGGCTCGAACTTTTCGGTAGGTATCATTTGTAGTCCTAAGAGAAGCCCCAAAATGTCACTCATACGCCATGGCGCTATTGATCTCAAAAATAGGAAGAATGGAGGGAAGCCCCCTTCTTATAAAACTTTCACTCCTATAGGTACATATGTACTTCGTGTAGTTACATGCCAACAGACTTTATAAAATTTTAGTGCCTCATAGCTCCAACATTGTTATCCTCTCATTACTGATTAATGAGATAAATAAATAATGATTAAAAATATGTCGAGGAAGACGGAAAAAGTGGAGGAGAGGAAGAAAGATAAGGAGAAGAATACGAAAAAGAAAGTGAAGTTGGTATAGGATAAGCTGCAAGAAAAATAAGAAAAGGCATAAAATGTAGAACAATAACAAGGTCTAACAGCGAATGTAATTTCCTCCCCTCGAATGAACTTTTTACTGTTTCCTATTACTTGTCGCGCTGAACCTTCTTCATGCTTTATATTCTGTGGGTAAGGGGAGGTATAAAGGGAGAGAGAGTATGCAAGATGGTCTTCGTGCGGGACAATATTTGCCAAGTTTGCTATTTACGTAAGAACTTTCCAAATCTACTTTCCAATAGAGCATATACGAATAATTATGGCGTCTAGCTTGTTTTAATACAAATCTTTCATGTATATATTCATTAAGCATACCGCTCTCGTATTCATATGAACTGTATTCGTTGTCACTAGGCATGGGCCTATTCGAATAAATAAAACTTTTATTCGGCGGGTACAAAAAATTCGAATAGTATTATTCGTTTTTTCGAATAGTACTATTCGAATAAACGAATAATACTATTCGAATAAACGAATAAAAAATTCGATTAAATACTATTAAATCCCACTCCGTGTTACCACTTTATTGCCCATTTAAGGCGGTCAATGATTTATTTATTATAATACCACACCGTTTTATCTCTGATTATAGGTATGTTATACATAACTAACTATTTCTGGATTTTATTGTGTTAAAGAAGATTAAATATGCACAGCTCTGACTTAAATGCATGATCTAAAGCTTATGTAAGTAAGCATAACCATTTATGAGGTAGAGTACAGTCAAATAACTTAATGAATTTTAATTGAATTTCGCATTCGATGCGCAACGTTTACCGTAAGTACTGTATTAACATCATTTTGTTAATAAACATGAATTAATTACAAAGCTTTGAAATAAGCAAATAAGAAATGTAAAACTCAATTAACTTTTCTCTGAGCTTCACTGTTCGCTGCCAATAAGATAAATATCACATATACGCCTGAGATAACAATACGAAAACAGGTTCCATTGTGCTGGATATGTGCACTGGCTTAGTCGATATGTTAACTTATGGATATGGACCCAAAAAGGTTAGTTTGGCGAATTATACCTCAGGGGATCTTTAGTCAGCGGCATAATGGGCAATATTTCTATGAAAACTAATTTTATACCAATCTTACATAGGCATGGCTACTTAAAGGGAAATATAGCAGTAAAGTTTACACTGTTCCGTTGTACCCAAATTTAGGATCCCTTATTTGTTAATATAGGACGATAACTGCGAAACAAATTATTTGCAGCTTAAGTTCACTCCGATAAGCGATTAACCTCGGACATATATTAAGCCCGCGGAGGTTTGATAACACAGCCCCACAGAAAAAAAGTGATATGTTCTCGGTAGGAGACTGGTCAATCCATGTGGATTTTGAGTCGCTGAACACGAAACCGTAGTCAGAATTCAAAAGTTACATAGCTCTTGTTAATGACAGCCTAAAAATTGACTTGAGAATTACTGTTGCTATTGAGACGAGTATGTATCTTATAAATAAAAATGAATGTGTGTCTGTGTGTCTGTGTGTCCTTTATAGGCGTCCAAAGTACTCAACCAATTTTTATGAAATTTTCACAGTATATTCTTGGGATCACGAGTTAAAGCATAGGCTATATATATTTTTGGAAAAGTGGGCGGTGCCACGCCCTCAGGCTATATAAAATTTCAAATCGTCCTAACTATGAACATATTTGGTCTAAATTAATGATTTTTAGATATGTGTGTCCTTTGGTCAAGATTTATACATTTTTCGAAAAGTGGGCGGTGCCACGCCCCCATTTTTTGTGTTTTGTTTGTAATTCAATAATATCCAAAGTTTATGGTCGATCTCTTTTAAACTCTCCACTTTGATTTAGAAGATTATTGTGTAGGATTTAGGTTGTATACATTTTTGGAAAAGTGGGCGGTGCCACGCCCACAGGCTATATAAAATTTCAAATCGTCCTAACTATGAACATATTTGGTCTTAATTAATGATTTTTGGATATGTGTGTCCTTTGGTCAAGATTTATACAATTTTCGAAAAGTGGGCGGTGCCACGCTCCCATTTTTTGTGTTTTGTTTGTAATTCAATAATATCCAAAGTTTATGGTCGATCTCTTTTAAACTCTCCACTTTGATTTAGAAGATTATTGTGTAGGATTTAGGTTGTATACATTTTTGGAAAAGTGGGCGGTGCCAAGCCCACAGGCTATATAAAATTTCAAATCGTCCTAACTATGAACATATTTGGTCTAAATTAATGATTTTTAGATATGTGTGTCCTTTGGTCAAGATTTATACATTTTTCGAAAAGTGGGCGGTGCCACGCCCCCATGTTTTGTGTTTTGTTTGTAATTCAATAATATCCAAAGTTTATGGTCGATCTCTTTTAAACTCTCCTCTTTGATTTAGAAGATTATTGTGTAGCACGCCCACAGGCTATATAAAATTTCAAATCGTCCTAACTATGAACATATTTGGTCTTAATTAATGATTTTTGGATATGTGTGTCCTTTGGTCAAGATTTATACAATTTTCGAAAAGTGGGCGGTGCCACGCCCCCATTTTTTGTGTTTTGTTTGTAATTCAATAATATCCAAAGTTTATGGTCGATCTCTTTTAAACTCTCCACTTTGATTTAGAAGATTATTGTGTAGCACGCCCACAGGCTATATAAAATTTCAAATCGTCCTAACTATGAACATATTTGGTCTTAATTAATGATTTTTGGATATGTGTGTCCTTTGGTCAAGATTTATACATTTTTCGAAAAGTGGGCGGTGCCACCCCCCCATTTTTTGTGTTTTGTTTGTAATTCAATAATAACCAAAGTTTATGGTCGATCTCTTTTAAACTCTCCACTTTGATTTAGAAGATTATTGTGTAGGATTAAGGTTGTATACATTTTTGGAAAAGTGGGCGGTGCCACGCCCACAGGCTATATAAAATTTCAAATCGTCCTAACTATGAACATATTTGGTCTAAATTAATGATTTTTAGATATGTGTGTCCTTTGGTCAAGATTTATACATTTTTCGAAAAGTGGGCGGTGCCACCCCCCCATTTTTTGTGTTTTGTTTGTAATTCAATAATAACCAAAGTTTATGGTCGATCTCTTTTAAACTCTCCACTTTGATTTAGAAGATTATTGTGTAGGATTAAGGTTGTATACATTTTTGGAAAAGTGGGCGGTGCCACGCCCACAGGCTATATAAAATTTCAAATCGTCCTAACTATGAACATATTTGGTCTTAATTAATGATTTTTGGATATGTGTGTCCTTTGGTCAAGATTTATACATTTTTCGAAAAGTGGGCGGTGCCACGCCCACATTTTTTTGTGTTTTGTTTGTACTTCAATAATATCCAAAGTTTATGGTCGATCTCTTTTAAACTCTCTACTTTGATTTAGAAGATTATTGTGTAGGATTTAGGTTGTATACATTTTTGGAAAAGTGGGCGGTGCCACGCCCACAGGCTATATAAAATTTCAAATCGTCCTAACTATGAACATATTTGGTCTAAATTAATGATTTTTAGATATGTGTGTCCTTTGTTCAAGATTTATACATTTTTCGAAAAGTGGGCGGTGCCACGCCCCCATTTTTTGTGTTTTGTTTGTAATTCAATAATATCCAAAGTTTATGGTCGATCTCTTTTAAACTCTCCACTTTGATTTAGAAGATTATTGTGTAGGATTTAGGTTGTATACATTTTTGGAAAAGTGGGCGGTGCCACGCCCACAGGCTATATAAAATTTCAAATCGTCCTAACTATGAACATATTTGGTCTAAATTAATGATTTTTAGATATGTGTGTCCTTTGGTCAAGATTTATACATTTTTCGAAAAGTGGGCGGTGCCACGCCCCGATTTTTTGTGTTTTGTTTGTAATTCAATAATGTCCAAAATTTATGGTCGATCTCTTTTAAACTTCCAAGATTGGTTAAGAAAATTCAGGCTATATCAATTTTTGGAAAAGTAGCCAAATTTAAATTCTTCATAACTCTGAACATATTGGGTCTAAATTAAAGATTTTTGGATATGTGTGTCCTTTAGTCAAGATGGATATAATTTGGGAAAAGTGGGCGGTCCCACGCCCACATTTTTTGTGTTTTGTTTGTACTTCAATAAGTTCAAAGTTTATGGTCGGTCTTCTCTAAATTTCCAGATTGGTTCAGAAGATTGTTGTGCCACGCCCCCAGGCTATATAAAATTTAAATCATCATAACTTTGAATATTTTTGGTCTAAACTAATGATTTTTGGATATGTGTGTCCTTTGGTCAAGATTTATGTAATTTTGGAAAAAAGGGCGGTGCCACGCCCACATTTTTTGTGTTTTGTTTGTACTTCAATAATGTCCAAAATTTATGGTCGATCTTTTTTAAACTTTTCCAATACGTTAAAATCTTCGTTGGGTACGACATACATAGCCTACATTTGTAAATTCTTTGGAAATGTGGGCAGTTCCAAGACCACAAGCTAAGTAATATTTCAATTCGTTATATCCCTGAATGTATTTGCTGGTCAGGCAGAACAACGTCTGCCGGGTCTGCTAGTATGCAATAAAAATATGCTTCGCAAAATTTTAAATACGCATAGAATAAATTAAAACCCCTATTTGAAGTGAACGATTTTTCTACCTCTTTTCACAAAATTTCCCAATTGAAAATGTTTAAATACATTTTTTTTGAAAAGGCAATAGTCATTAAGCCTGTAATCAAAGCCGTTACAGAGCACGCGTTTTAATTAAAATCTTTACTTAACAGTTGAAGACATTTAAAATGTTGGTCAGTCATAGTCATATTAAACATTTTAGCTTAAATGAAATGAAACATGTAACCCTTATGAAAAAAAAATTATGTGGGTTGGTGATTTTATGCTTTGCAAGGTCACCCGTGTCAACGTTTTTATTCCAACCCAAAGCATGTCTGTGGCAATGTCACAAACACAACCGAAGACACATACCGTGATTTTAAAATGGTAAAATGACGTTTAAGTAGATAAAACTTTATGTATTTTAATTTTAGTATGACTACGGACCAACGAGATTCAAGCATTGAGCGAATATGGGTTAATGGTTTAAAAACATCACAGTTGCGAAATCATTTCCAGCGTCAGTTATATGCGCAACACATATGTATATACATACATATGCACCTATGTACATGCTTTAAAGTGAAAGCTTTAAACTTTTCCACCAATTGTCCATTCAAATATTCTCGGCACGATTTCCCATTCCTGTGGTAACTACATTCCATTTGTGTATCCGGATGTTCGCCTTGTGGGTAAACTCATAAATCTTACAAATTCTCATTGCTATACACATTTATACATACATACATACATACACATATTTCAGCAATGAATACGTACTTGCCAAAAAACATGGGAAGTAAACAATGTCAATAAATAAATTAGAAATCCAGTAAACTTGCCTGATTCCAGCATACTGCGTTATACCCACATACACATATGAATGTAGTAACATTGGGCCAAAGACTTTTTTGTAATAACATTGATATAATGCTAGAGAATGGTGAAATCTTTAGACCTTAATATTAATTTTTAGTAGTTTATAACTAATTGCTAATTTTGATTTTTAAGGTCAGCTATCTTGTTGCATTGTAGCTACTAAACAGTTGCAGGAAAAATATTTAGATGCATATATTTCTGTTGAAAATTAAATTAACTACAAAAGTGAGTGGTGAGAAAAATTTTGACCAGCAGAGTTCCAGAGCGATCAACCTTAAAACAGTGATATAAGCACAAAACCATTTCTTTTTAAGTTTATTTTCAAAAGATAAATACATATTATAGTTAAAAATACTCAATGCAAATAAGCCAAATTAAATTTTTTATCCTTATATAAGCCCTTACCGAATTTCAGTGGTCTAGCTAATTTGTTTATACAGTCAATAACAAAATCAAAACCAACTTCCGGCCCCATTCAAAAGTAATAGTGCAACATTGCATTATTTATTAAATTCAAACTAAATTTATTTAAAAGTGTAAACTTGCAGAAACTAATAAATTGTAAATGTAATAAAGCAAAATATTAAGTAAGCATTTTCTAGTTAATAATACAATAACAAATAAGCATAGTTAATGCATAGGCATAAAGAAAATTGTTAAGTAAGATTTTAAGAAAAGGTAATTAATAAAGTCAGTCTTGTGTTGCCACTTCAAGCGGCAGCTCGCTCACAACAAACTAATTTATTTTTTAAAAAGTTCCGTCGCACTATAAAGTAAAATTTTAATGCGAGGTCCCACGACAGATAATTCCAGAGATATGAACTAAAAAAAAAATCCATGTTCCTTATATATGTACATATGTATGTATATCAAAATATTTCTATCCCATGACCACCCATGGACGACATTCAGTGCGAATTTCAGATTTGGTTACGATTGGCTTATTCATTTAGGAGCTAAGTCGGTCAGACGACAGACGTTGTTCTGCCTAAAACTTCACGTGATCTTTTCGCGCCCCACTTGGTGCTTCTTCCACATTTAGCCTTATATATCTATTCCTTTATCTTTGTCTGTCAATCTCCACCAACCGTTATTCTTTCCCACATACCGTTACTCCTCTTTACCCTTTTATCTCAAAGATATATCGAATTTACTTTTATTTGATCCCGTTACCGCTTTCTGTTTAAGGTTTTTTTGATATGTAAAACACATGACGATATATAAAATAACATGACCTTCCAAAAAATACCCGTATATTCCTAGTTATGCTTTTCCAAATACTATAAGTGAACCACAAAGAAAATACAAAAACTGTGGGCGAGGCAGCGTCCACTTTTCCTAAACTTTGTAAACTTTCACTAAAGAACACATACATATGTATGTATATCCAAATATATAAATTTATACCAAATAATTGCAGAGCTATGACGAATAAATATTTTAATTAGACCCTTGGCGTGTCACCGCCCACTTTCCCTAAACTATATATATTGAGCCTGTATCATACCTACAAAACAGCTGATCCTGTCATGAAAGTTTCATACAGATCGACCATGAACTTTGGACACTTTTCCAAAATTATGTAAATCTTAACTAAACCAAAGACGTTCAGAGTTATGACGATTTGATATTTTATATAGCCTGGGGGTGCGGCGCCTGCTTCTCCAAAATATATATCTATAGCCTAAGTTTAAACTCGTGACCCAACCACTCAACATGAATTTTAAAATGGGCATTTAACTGTGGGAAGATCCCAGCTCCCAGTAAGCTCGCTACTAAGAAAATGGATTTAAAATGCTCTTTTTAATGTTCTCCCGTTTCGTGCTACGGCCCTAGACGATTTTATACTGGCCTATTAAAGCATGCCAGTCAGTAGTGCTTAAGATTTTGATTCGCTGCACTATGTCTTGAATGAGTAAAGCTGGAAAGGCTTATAAAGCGAGATAGGACCTTTGTTCTTACTTTTTATATAAATACCTATTATTTCAGCAAATCACTTTAGTACTGACGCCGCTACCAGTAGGTACATACATATGTTATGAAACTAAGGACGCCTTCAGAAGTCTGTGATATGCTTATTAATCGCACTTCAAAGTTATTTCATGCCGTGTACGAGTATAATAACAAAGTAATCCCAAATTATCACTTGAAAAAGTAATCAAAGGAAGGTCAAGTTGATATGTAGTAGGTCATTATGATATGTAACAGCGAGATCATTAATCAGACGCAGATAATAAATACTTATGTATTGTGTGCTCTTGTAATGGCACACAGTAATATAATATGGGTATGCATGTTAAGCAAGTATATTAATTAGTTGGGGCTAAGTTAAACATATATATATGTAGGATTGCTCCACTGTAGGATCACTCCACTTTAGAGCAACCCTACAAGCCTTGCATAAACTCTGTCCTGACGAACGAAAAACGAAAGAGAGGACTACGCGAGAAACAAAAACGGTCAAGTTCAGTTAAATTTAACGACTCGCGCCGCGAACATCAAATGCAACAATTTGGTCTAAGTGCTAATTTAATTCTAAAAACTAATTATAACTACCTACAAGTGTACTATTAGAAATCTAAAATATAACTACATCTAATTTAAGTGTTTTAAATTACATAATACTACAAATAAACATTGAATTAAACTAAAATCTATGGTTATCCTTATTGGCGAACCCACAAATGGTGACAGAAGTGTGACGAATTTTACGCTTTAGTTTTGTGTGCGCGATGAACGTTGGCTGTACCGAGTGCCGTGTAAAAGTTGAGAATTAACTCATCAGAAAATTAATGCGTATATTGAAAATGTACAAAAGCGAATAAATATGTATGTAAAAAATATTTTATATGTGATGTGAAAATGACCATCAAGTTACATTTCGCATAGTGAAAAACCTGTACGAACTTGATTTATTCAACAGCGTCATTCCAAAGTTCCGTTAGCAAAATCAGTGCTTCGGAAATTCGAAAAAGAGGGGAAATATAAAAAATCATCGTTTTAAGCCAACGTTGTCGATGAGCAACCAAGGGGAAAAATAATTTCAACCCCTATTTCATGTACTGTACGGTCAACGAAAGCAGCGTAAAGAGACGCGCTATTGTTCAAATAGTTGTGGGCAGCGCAGAGTAGATGCGCCAGTGATTCAATTTCTTTTCTTGCAACCAACACAGAGTAGACGTGTTGGTGGGAAAAGATAAGTATTGTCGTATACGTGGTGATGAGCGCAGAGTAGACGTGCTCGTCAGTGCAACAATTCGTGTTAAAAGTGTAAGAGAAAGAGCGACCATTTAAAGGAGTGTAGTGCAGAGTAGATGCGCTAGTGATTGCATTCCTTATAAGAATACACATTTGATGTGGGTGTGAAAAGGTGAACATAAAATTCCAATAAGCGCTGAGCAGATGCGCTAGTGAATTTCTTAACTAAGAATATAGCGCAGAGTAGATGTGCTACTGGCAAAGAAATTAAAAACAAAACAAACCGAGAGATGCGCTACATGATATAATAAACAGTGTTTACAAATACTACTAAAAGTAGAACGCAGAGTAGACGCGTTTGTGATGATAATAATTGATTAGCACAGAACATATAAATGTGCGAGCGAATTTGCATAGCAAAACAAAAATAAAATAAAAGCAATCATCTTTAACTTTCATATCAGTGCTGGGTAGATGCACGAGCAGAGGACAGCAGCATAACAAAAGACGACAGAGCGAAGATCGTGGTAGCTGAGGGCCGATAAAGGACAAGAGTTACATTACTTTAAGATATTTAAATTTATATATGCAGAGAGCAGGTATGTAGTTTGCATGTACATATGTTTGTAAAACTGTAAAGAGGAAAAGAGAAAGAACTTGTCGTTGCAAAAGAAAGAAATAAATGGTAAGAAGTCTAATTAGAATAGAAAAGCTAAAAGAAGAAGTGTTATGAGAAATAAATAAAATCTAATAAGAATTGGTTGTATGCAAACCAAAACAATGTCGGTGTGAAAGAAAAATAACTAAAAAGAAAGTTTTGTATTTGCAACTTTGAAAAGTTATCTTTTTGTATGTTCTTTCGTGGAAAACAAAAAAATTGATCGCCTATCAAATACGTAAATTGTCGAAAAATCGCATGATTTTGTTATTCTGTTAAATCAAATATTTTAAAATTTTCTCTACGTGAATTTATATCGAATAAAACATGAATAGAGAACAGATTTTTGCATTGACCGTGAACGAATTAAAAGAAAAGCTTACGAGTTTGAGTCTGTCGACAAGCGGACTTAAAACTGTATTGCAAAATAGGCTTTGCGAGCATTATGGTCTGGCCGTAGATGCGGACGGTGGGACCGACGGTGATAGTGATTCATTCGAAAGCAGTGTTTTACCGGCAATAGGTGGTGGGCGCCCGGTCTTTACTTTGAGGGATATTGAGGGATCACTCACAAACTTCAAGGGTGTAGGGCAACCAACAGTAGAAGAGTGGCTCGAGGATTTTGAAGATAATGCTGCTGCTGTTCAGTGGGGGGATCTTCAAAAGTTCATATATGGCAAACAGCTATTAAAGGGTGCTGCGAAAATTTACATTCGTAGCCAGCGTGGTATATCGTCATGGAGTTCACTAAAAGAAAGCCTCAAAAAAGAATTCGGGACTGCTGCGTCCTCCATTGAAATACATAGGGCTCTTAGAAATCGGCGCAAGCGGTCAAATGAAGATTTTCGTGAATATCTTTATAGTCTCATGGAGATAGGTAGGCCGATAGACCTAGATGAGAAAAGTTTAATTGAGTATTTTATTGAGGGAATCCCAGATTCCAGGGCAAATAAAGCGAACTTATACCAAGCTTCAACTGTACAGGAATTGAAGGCTCAAGTTGCTATTTATGAAAAGGTGCGTTCGGGGCGTCAACCCAGTTCTAACTCTTTCCAAAATAAGCAGGAGGACAAGAGTGCCAATAATGTGAAGGTAAATGAAGAAAAGCGTTGCTATAGGTGCGGCGAACAAGGCCATTTGGCCAACAATTGTCAAAAGAAGCGACAATCAACCTGTTTTGGGTGCAACCAGGCCGGACACCGAATCGCAGAATGCCCAAAGAACAAAACGCAAGTAAAACAAGAAAATGCTAAGGTCAACATGATGAAAGGAACACGAGCTGCATCAATTGGATGCGTAATATTCAAAGATATTGTAATTAGGAATTTTAAGTTTTCAGCGCTGTTGGATACCGGTTGTGACTTATGCCTCATACGTTACGACGTTTTAATGATGTTAGGAGAAATTTCTTTGGCTAATGATGTGCACAAGCTAAAGGGAATAGGGAACAGTGTTCTAACTACAATCGGCAGTTTTGAGATGAAGTTAGAAGTAGATGAAATAGAGCTAAACATTACCTTCCATGTAGTAAGAGAGCGTGACCTCGGATATCAGGCGATCATAGGCAACAATGTCCTTAAACAAGTTGACTTGGTCGTATCAGAAAACGAAGTTGTGTTCAAGTCAAAAACTAAAGTGGCAGTATCAAAAACAGATTCTTTAGAGCAACCAGCTGAAACAGCTATTGACCTCTTCAGTGAATTTAAAGATTTGTGTATGTCCGCGGAGTCAGTTTCGGAAGGAAAATCAAAGGTAGACGTTTCGCATCTCAAAGAAGGAGAAGGTACGATTGGAGAAACTTGTTGAAAGTTATTCACCCAAGAAAGTACACGAGTCTCCGATTTCGATGAAAATTATTTTAACCGATGATATTCCGGTATCCCAGGGACCCAGGAGAATTTCATACTCTGATAAAGGCATTGTTGATAGGCAGATAGCGGAGTGGTTGCAAGATGGGATTATTCAACCCAGTTATTCGGAGTATTCATCACCAATTGTCCTGGTGGGAAAGAAGGATGGAACAAAAAGATTATGCTGCGATTACCGTCGTCTTAATGAAAAAATCATGAAGGACAACTTCCCGATGCCACTCATGGACGATGTCATCGAGAGGTTGCAGGGTGCTCGCGTGTTTACCACGCTTGATTTACGGAATGGTTTCTTTCATGTTCCGATTGAGGCAGAGTCGAGGAAGTACACCTCATTTGTAACTCACCAAGGTCAGTATGAGTTTTTGTACGTTCCTTTCGGAATTTCTAACTCTCCTGCTGTATTCACGCGTTATATTTCTGCTGTGTTCAGAGATTTAGTAGGGGAAGGCATTCTGGTGACCTATATGGATGACCTTATTATTCCGTCAAGTACTATTGAGCAGGGTTTAGATAGGCTCAAGGTTGTACTAAGTAGAGCAGCCGAGTATAACTTAAAAATTAAATGGGAAAAGTGTCAATTTTTAAGCTCAAAGGTAAACTTTTTGGGATACATTGTGGAGAATGGTACCATAAAACCTTCAGAGGCAAAGACAGAGGCAGTGCGAAATTTCCCAAGGCCTTCAGACAAAAAATCTTTGCAGAGATTTTTGGGACTTACGTCATATTTCCGTCGCTTTATCGAGGGATACGCAGTGATCGCCAAACCACTGACCGATCTCCTACGGAAAGATGCAGTATTCGTTTTTAGGGAAGAGCAGGGCGCAGCTTTTCAACAACTAACGTGTGCATTATCGAGCGCTCCGGTGCTACACCTCTTCAACCCAAAGGCTTTAACGGAGGTGCACACGGATGCTTCCAAGTACGGATACGGGGCTGTACTCCTGCAGAAAGACAGTGAAGATCTGCAATTTCACCCTATCCAGTACATGAGCCGAAAGACGAAGGAAGTAGAAGAGAAATATCACTCCTACGAACTGGAAGTATTAGCCATTGTGGAGGCATTGAAGAAGTGGAGGGTTTACCTTATGGGGATGCATTTCAAAATTGTAACGGACTGCAATGCATTCACAATGACAATGAAAAAGACGGACATTCCTTTAAGAGTATCCCGATGGGCCATGTTTTTGCAGGACTTTGATTACGAGATATCACATAGAAGTGGAACAAGGATGCGACACGTGGACGCTTTGAGTCGTGTCGGTTGTTTAATGCTTGAGGATTCACTGATCCATCGTATAAAGTCAGCACAGATACAAGACGACTGGATTTGTGCTGTCCGCAAAGTATTGAACAACGAAGCCTATAAAGACTTCTACATCAAACATGATTTGTTGTTTAAGGACCCCACAAGAGAACTTGTCGTGGTACCGTCATTAATGGAAGAAGAAATTATTCGTACAGCGCATAAGCAAGGACACTTCTCGTTAAAGAAGACCAAAGATGCGATTGAAAGGTCCTTTTATATTCCACAGCTAAACTGCAAGGTAGCTAAAGTTGTTAGAAGCTGTGTGGAGTGCATTATATCCGATGCTAAGTCAGGGAAGAACCCTATTGACAAAGAAGACCAGCCATTAAGCACTCTTCATATTGATCATGTTGGGCCAATGGAGCAAACCAAGAAAGCGTACAATTATATCCTTGTTGTGGTAGACGCCTTTTCAAAGTTTGTGTGGCTATACCCAACAAGGAATACTGGTGCTGAGGCTGTGGTAGACCGCCTGTCCAAGCAAGCAGCCTTGTTTGGAAACCCGAGACGTGTTATTACTGATAGAGGAGCTGCCTTTACTAGTAATGCTTTCAAAGATTACTGCTCAAGTGAAGGTATACAGCATCTGCTCATAACAACTGGTGTCCCACGCGGCAACGGACAAGTAGAGCGAATGCACCGAATTGTAATACCTATGTTGAGTAAGCTATGCCATGAAACACCTGGAAACTGGTACAAGTATGTTGACAGAGTTCAGCAGATTATAAACAACACACCAACGCGAAGTACGAAGCTTTCACCGTTCAGGATCTTAACCGGATTAGAAATGAGAGTTACAGGATTACCAAATCTTAATGAATTTGTTGAAACCGCAGCTGTAGACGAGTTAGACTCTGAACGGGAAGAAATTCGTAAGCAAGCAAAAGATAACATATCCCTAATACAACAAGAAAATAAGCGAAATTTTGATACAAATAGAAAACAACCATTAAAGTATAAAATAAATGAGTTAGTCGCCATTAAGCGCACGCAATTCGGCAGTGGTCTTAGGTTGAAACCCAAATACTTAGGTCCGTATAAAGTTTTAAAAGTTCTTTCCCATGATAGGTATGAGGTTGAAAAGGTCGGCGAGAGTGAGGGCCCAAGGCGTACCACTACCGTTGCCGAGTATCTGAAGAAATGGGAACCATCGTTCGGGTCGAACGATTAGCCAGGATGGCCGAATGTAGGATTGCTCCACTGTAGGATCACTCCACTTTAGAGCAACCCTACAAGCCTTGCATAAACTCTGTCCTGACGAACGAAAAACGAAAGAGAGGACTACGCGAGAAACAAAAACGGTCAAGTTCAGTTAAATTTAACGACTCGCGCCGCGAACATCAAATGCAACAATTTGGTCTAAGTGCTAATTTAATTCTAAAAACTAATTATAACTACCTACAAGTGTACTATTAGAAATCTAAAATATAACTACATCTAATTTAAGTGTTTTAAATTACATAATACTACAAATAAACATTGAATTAAACTAAAATCTATGGTTATCCTTATTGGCGAACCCACATATATAAATCGTAAACCTCGAATTTTCTTTTTTATAGAATAAATTGCTGCCGTTTATTTAATCATGGCATCTAGCTGTATCCCTGTAAATTTAATATACTTGCATGCCAAACTATCACAATGGGAACGCACACCATTTTGATACCTTCCTAATACCTAAGACAGACATATGGTTTCTGTACCACAATGTGTACTACAATGAAAGCTCAGGAAACCATGTAATAGCATAGTGACACACATTTGGTTTTCTATGACGTTGGCACTTATCAGCTGATTAAACAAAATAATAAAAAAAAGTTAAAAATAAAAAAACAAAAGAAAAATGAACTCAATGAAAACTCGAAACTGCGTGCTCCTTTGCCAGCTGCGTGTACATCTTTGCATATACATATATGGCTATGTTTATGTGCTCCACGCAGCTCATGGCTAAATTGAGCCCACACTGCAATTATTTTTATACCTAGTAGTGCTTCGCACACAAGGTATATTAACTTCATTCGCCTAACGGTAGTATGTAACGGCATAAACGAATCGAGATAGATATTGACTTATATATATCAAAATGTTCAGGAGGAGAAGAGAAATTGATTGAGCCATGTCCGTCCGTCCGTCCGTCCGTCCGTCCGTCTGTGAACACGATAACTTGAATAAATCTTGAGATATCTCAATGAAACTTGGTATGCAGGTTCCTTTTTACATATCTCTGAACGGTATTGAAAATAGGCAAAATCGGTTAAAAGCCACGCCCACTTTCTATATATATAATATTTTCGAAAATACAATAAGAGTGATTATTCAGTACATAATACACCTATAAGGACAAAATTTGGTGTGTACCTTACCGTTAAGGCAAAAAATAAATTTGTGAAGAAATTTTTAAAAAAGGGCGTTGCACCGCCCACTTTTGATTAAGTCAAATTAAAATATTATTAATCATAAATCAAAAACCGCTCAAGATAGCAAAATAAAATTCAGCACACATATTTATATTAATACAGGCAATATTTCGAAAAAAAATTAGCGAAATCGGATTAGGTCCACGCCTAATTTTATACGAAAGATTTTGAAAAGGATCATGGATATATTGAATATGCTATAACTTTGCTTAAACTAGCTGTATATCATTTCTATTTCACCTCTAAAGTGTTCGTGGGCAATGAAAGTCGAAAGCACAAAATTTTTCTAAAATGGGCGTGGCCCCGCCCCTTTATGGGGGATTATTCCACAAAACTTTCCATGCCATAACTCCGGTAAAAATTGATTTATTAAAACGATATTTTCAGAAAGTGTTCAACATATAAAGTTTACTCTTTGCTGTAAAAATAAACAAAATCGGTGAACGGACACGCCCACTTTTTGAACATAGTTCTAAAATATTTCTTCGTAAAATTAAAATCGCGATATTTCCATAATTGTATAAGTTATATAAATAAGATTTTACACACATATTAGCCTTTTTAAACAAAACTAAATTGTAAAAAAATTTTGTGGTTTTTGGTGAAGAAGGCGTGGCGCCTGCCACTTTTTAGCATAAAAGCTCTGCTATTTTCAAAAGCGATTGCTTGGAATTTCAAGAATGTATTTCAATGAAATTTTGCGAGATGCTTCCCAATAGTATGTAGTATACTCCTGCCAAAAATTACGCAAATCGAATAACAAACAAGCAAGATTTACGGGCAAGTAGTTAACACCCTACTGCCTTTTTTATACCTAGTAGTGCTTCGAACACAAGGTATTTAACTTCATTCGCCTAACGGTAGTATGTAACGGCATAAACGAATCGAGATAGATATTGACTTATGTATATCAAAATGTTCAGGAGGAAAAGAGAAATTGATTGAGCCATGTCCGTCCGTCCGTCTGTCCGTCTGTCCGTCCGTCCGTCTGTGAACACGATAACTGAAGTAAATCTTGAGATATCTCAATGAAATTTGGTATGCAGGTTCCTTTTCACTTATCTCGGAGCGCTATTGAAAATAGGCAAAATCGGTTAAAAGCCACGCCCACTTTCTATATATATAATATTTTCGAAAATACAAAAAGAGTGATTATTCAGTACATAATACACCTATAAGGATAAAATTTGGTGTGCACTTTAGCGTTAAGGCAAAAAATACATTTTTGAAGAAATTTTTAAAATGGGGCGTGGTACCGCCTACTTTTGATTAAGTCAAATTCAGCACACATATTTATATTAATACAGGCAATATTTCGAAAAAAAATTATCGAAATCGGGTTAGGTCCACGCCCAATTTTATACGAAAGATTTTGAAAAGGATCATAGATATATTGAATATGCTATAACTTTGCTTAAACTAGCTGTATATCATTTCTATTTCACCTCTAAAGTGTTCGTGGGCAAAGAAAGTCGAAAACACAAAATTTTTGGAAAATGGGCGTGGCCCCGCCCCTTTATGGGGGATTATTCCATAAAACTTTCCATGCCATAACTCCGGTAAAAATTGACTTATTGAAACGATATTTTCAGAAAGTGTTCAACATATAAAGTTTACTCTTTGCTGTAAAAATAAACAAAATCGGTGAACGGACACGCCCACTTTTTGAACACAGTTTTGAAAAATTTCTTTGTAAAATTTAAATCGCGATATTTCCATAACTGTATAAGTTATATATATAAGATTTTACACACTTAATAAGCTTTTTAAGAAAAACTAAACTGCAAAAAAATTTTGTGGATTTTGTTGAAGTAGGCGTGGCGCCGCCCACTTTTCAGCAAAAAAGGTCTGTTATTTTCAAAAGCGATTGCTTGAAATTTCAAGAAGGTATTTCAATGAAAGTTAGTGAGATGCTTCCCAATAGTATGTAGTATACTCCTGCCAAAAATTATGCAAATCGAATGACAAACAAGCAAGATTTACAGGAAAGTAGTTAACTCCCTATTGCCTTTTTTTTATTAATTTTTTTTATTTTCATACCTTTCATAAGCCCCATGCAAAACTATTTATATTTTGTTATTTAGTGATAATTTAATTTACCACTTACAACAGAAGTGTTTTTAATCGAAAACAATCAGTTGTTTTATACCACCTTTTCAGGTATTAAAATAGACCTGGGTTAATTGGGATAACGCAACAGATCACTACTAGGTATTTAATGTTCGGTTACACCCGAACCTAGACTTCCTTACTAGTTTAAATTAATTTTTTTTATTTTCATACCTTTCATGAACATGAGGAAAGCTATTTATATTTTGTTATTTAGTGATAATTGAATTTACCACTCACAAAAGAAGTGTTTTTAATCGAAAACAATCAGTTGTCTTTATAACAACTTTTCCGTTATTAAAATAGACCTGAGTAAATTGGGATACCAAAACAGATCACTACTAGGTATTTAATGTTCGGTTGCACCCGAACTTAGACTTCCTTACTAGTTTTTAATTGCGTTGCTTCCAACGTGCTTTTTTGTTTTTTTTTCCATTTCTGATATAAATTTGCTGATTTTTTTAATTAATAGTTTTTGTCAAAATGACATAAAACACCTGATTGTGACAGACGAATTGGCTGTGATCATTGCACGCCAACGTAGTACAATTAGCAACTCCACTCAATTTCAATGGTTTCTGGCCTGCTTTCATGGTACGGAACTCCATATGCTTTCGAACAAAATTAGGAAAACTGGCGACACACACATGGTTTCCGTATTAAACTATTCTATGTACCATATGTCTGTCCTAGGTATAAAGGAAGACCGTAGCCGTATCCTTCAAAGGGAAACTCTTATCAATGCCATCCAACATCATACAAACATTCCACTCTTAAAGTCAACACAGTAAAAGCCATTTAATTAGAATCAACTAAATTCAGTATTTTGGGTAAAGCAGTTAGAGATCCAAATGGATTCCAATTATAATACAAAAATTTTATGTTACTCGTTCTTTTTTTAATTCGCAATAACTACATAATGACTTAATTATGTGAGTATTTGGCACAAATAAAAAATGTTGGGTGGGTAAGTTTTTTTTTAAATGTGCGACGTAGACCCGCCACTTTTTTAGATATTGAAAATTTCGAAAAACGTATACGATAAGATAATTCATTTATAGATATAAGCAGCAAGAATTTAAAATTTTTTACATACATATATTAAATTGATAATTATATTAACAATTTTTATAAAATAGTCGAAACTGGGAAATTTTTTAACTTCTGCTGATAAGTTAAGAGCCGTAAAAATGGTGGGACGCAGACTGTTGCTGTAAAAAAAGGCTTCACTAAAAATACATAAGTGTAATCGCTTTTCATTTGAGTAGGATGTAGAAAATCTAAACATGGTATTTTTCATTGACTGATGCCGTTGGAGGGGTCACATTTGACACTTGCTTCAACTTTGTCATTTTGAAAGTTTCAATTTCGAGTGGTTCTGTCGCCTCAGTTCCATAATTTTACATAGGACTTAGGCTGTTAGTTAAAATACGTAGGCTGTTCAGGAAAAGCTGAGTTGATTCGGTGTCACTAGCTGCGTTGCTGCTGTGTGAATTTATATTCAGCTATAGGTACCTAATATTACCACGGTCCCTTGTCATGCAAGAATAACCTTCCCTTAGATTGATAAATGTGTTTAACTAAATAGTCGTCGTTCTAATCGTAATATATACATATGTATTTGTGTTCTGATCTCTGATTCAACAGCCAATTTTTTTTTACCGTATTTTGATTTTCCTCTAGCAAAAATGAGCACCAAACCAGAAGCCATTCCTCTAACAAAGCTGTTTTTAATATCACCACAAACATTTTGGCTTAAATTTTCTCTCTTCTCAGCCTTTAATGATTGATAAGCACACAGTGAACTTTATACTGAAAATACCTCCATAAAACCATTCATAACACGACTGCGTCCAAGTCACATAGCGCTAAATTGAAAAAGTTATAGAGTTGTCAAACTAGCCTAAAATGCATGTGTGTATGTATGTACTGGTATACTTTCCAAAGAATTGGCAACTATGCGTTCAACCACTGTCAAGCATGCATGACAGCCACTTAATATGTGTATGTATGTAAATGTGCAGCATTGTAGTGGTCAGTGCCGTGAACATGACACTCAGTTCATTGATGCGGTGAAAGTGCTATGGCGTAAATTTAGGCAAAAAACAACTCACAACTCATTGCTGATATTGCCATCGGTTGCATGGCAGAGAAATCATATTTCAAGTTGAATCCATTAGCAACGCAAAGCTGGCTACTGTACGAGATTGAAATAAGTTACAAATCAAACGCGCCTTACCACATTGTGCCAGTCATGGCTTGTTGCACTCTTGCACTAGAAACAGCTCTCACAACATTTGGTGTAGATACCACTTGAATGGTTGTTTTGTTTGGAGCACAATTGAGTGCAACATAAAGGAGCAAAAGCTGTATGGGAGTCTAGCAATTATGGGAATTGAAGTAGAAATTTAAAACGCAACATAAACATGTTAGCTAGCATTCGTATAAATAGCCTATGACGTTATGAACTATTTTCGGAATGACAGTAAAATCAAGCCTTTTTAATGGGGCATACGAATATCTACAATATGTACATCTATGTTTTGCTTGATCACCACCGTATTTACGGTTCCATCAACGGCAATGCATTTTCTTGGCTTACTCTTTTGTCCTTGTCAAATTGCACATTCATCCAACTACAGCATACATATACATATGCGCAATACATACGAGTATCTATACTGCTTCTGTGGATAAAGTGTTTTTGAAATGTTACTGTACGTGCTGAGGATAAAAATTCATCAATAAAGAGTACGAGGACAGTTTGAAAATTCGGCGACTTTTTGAATATAAAAATTATTATATTTAAAAAAAATAATTTCTGAATAATCGCTTTCTAGCATGTCACATTTAGGCCTTTTCGTCGTTTCAAAGTAATATAGAATTCATCCAAAAGCTCTGGATTTCATTTTGTCGCAGCTGTTCTTAAGGTAATCAATCCTATTGGCGTTTCGTGCATCCGCCCAGCAAACATTAAGGTTAGAGGACGATTAGAAAACGACTCGAATTCTAATGTTATTCTCTAAGGTAGATGGTTAGAGAACGATTTGTGAAACTGTCGCGAATTATAGCATTCTCGACAAAAAGGGGACTTAGTTCTCGATATCGAGAAAAAGGTTAGTTATCGATTCGAATTCTAACGTGAAATTCTAATGGGATTCTAATGAGAAATTTCTAACTGAAATGAAATGAAATCCAATTGTTCTTGTTTAATTCTATTGCGATAAATTTATTGCTTTAATTATGTTTGACATGTTTTAAGCTTGAATATCTAATGGGAATAAAATTCAAAGTTTTTATACCTTAGTTTATAAATACATTACTTGACAATAAACGCATCTTCGCTATTCGAGTGTTTCTCTAATCGTTCTCTAATCGTCCTCTAGCCTAGTTCTCTAACGTGATTTTCGATTAGAGATACATTAGAGAACTACATTAGAATTCTAATGTAAAACTACAGCATTTCTCTAACGTTAGAGGCTGTGTTTGCTGGACGTAAACAGTGTTGCTATAACTTTATTGCTATTGGCTTCTAATAACGGATCCATACTGCGGATTACTGCTGAATATCGTCAACGATCCTTCTTAAGGTAGACCGAAATGATTTGGTACTTGTCCTGGTACAATTCCAACGGGATTCAAAAAGTTAATTTTTAACAACTGAAACCGATGATATATAGCAAGACTTTTTTTGGTTTCCTGATTTTTTTTACGCTTAATAAGCGTTTAAAATATACACTAAATATCGCATTTTTTACTTATGCTTTTATGACATTTTAGTGAGCAGTGCTTAATTTAAAATAAATGGTGGTCAACCTCAAAGTCACCGTATTTTCAAACTGCTCTCGTAAATTCACGTATAATGTAGAAACATTAGACTGTGCTAAGTGATATAAAATATTTAATTTCTTGAAATTTACAATAACTCCTAGTTAAGGAATGGCAAGCAAGGCATTTTTTATTGTATTTTATACAATTTATAATAAATTCATAACCAATAACCGTGAGCGTGAAATATTATTTGATATTCTACTTACATATGTATGTATGTATATATTCTAGTTAAAGTAGTGTACTTAGCTACCATTTGAAAAACACTTAAACCTCTCTATATAACAACTGTTATGTCTAAAAATATTTGACGGAAAAGCTAACGAATTGCTTTTTTAGTTGCTACGTGATTTTTTGCAAATAGCATCTGTTGAATTGTTGAACCAATATTTAAAAAAATTAAGGTATATCCTAATATGCACACATACAGACTCAATATGTTTATATTATGTGGTGCTGCTTTCAAGGTACATAAAATTCGAGCATGTGCCACACGTGTTATTCTTTATGTATTCATTGAAACTTAGTACTGCTGAATGATGTGTAAAATTTGAAATTGATTGCTGGCATATAACAACTCGAGAATCTCAAGTCTTAGCTGTAGAGCACAATCTCCGATCAATTTATGAAATTAATAAAAGAAACTTAAATAGGCAATAAAGGTTTTCGAAGTGCTTCAATCATTCATTTTAAATGAAGTATCGGTGAAATGGGGATTTCCTTGAAGTAAATAGATTTTTTAAAGTTGTAGCGTAATTTCCGTCATAAGTCATCATAAATTATATTTATTAGGTAATTTTTACTTTCACAAAAGTAAGCACAGCTAATGCGCGTATAAGGAAGCAGCCTCCGAAATACCCTCTCCCAATAAAATGTTAAGGAACTGTTGTTATGCATTGGGTAATGAATATTATTTTCGAATGGATGCTTGAGCGTACACCTATTTCTATTATAATTGACCAAGACCACTAAGGAAAAATGTTGTTAAGAACAATAAATATATAAATGAGTTAAGAGGATAAAATCAATGGGCTTGACCGATCTATGCAAGTTTTTTTAGTTAAGAGGAACAACAGAATAATTAATTTGCCTAGCCTACGGAAAGAAATAAACAAGGTTTGGTCGCCAGAGTCATAAGCTTTTTCTTTTACTACATAGATTATATTCAGAGTTTGGTAGAGTCATGGACTGATTATCTACAACTTTTAAATATAAAAGTATGAAAAAAATGTCATTGCATTCCGGTCTAAGCTTCCAGCTCACCCAAAAGTCGGATTAATTACAGCGCCTAGCGAAAGAAAATCAATAAGGTCTAAGTTCGGGTGGAACCTAAACTCCCCAACTTATCAATTGGTAAATTATTGTGGACCTATGACCCACACAGGTTTTCAAATTTTTCTACTACGAAGTACCATGTCCGTTCTTTTGAGTTAAATTTACTTACTTTTACTGAAATGATCAAGTACATAAAGTTACCAACATTTATTACTATAGCTGCTTTTGTTAATGAATTATCTCATTTAGTGTGGAATATTGTTCCAGTTTCGATTTTGGAATCGGTCTTTAACATTTATTTAGCTCCAATCCAGTAAAACGGTTTTGGTTTCCTTTTTTTCGGATCAAATTACCGGTTTCGAAAAATGTATCAGGTTTTAATCGGTTGTGGTTTCGGTTACAGTCCTTGGTATACCTTGTTTTAAGTTTCTTAGGATTTTAAAGCATTCCAGCAGGTAACACAAAAATTACCATAAAAGCTGTAAGTACCAGCTGGAGTGTACCTTCGTATGTTTAAAATATGTTACGTATACGCCATGGTGCATCATTTCTTTATACCAATAAAGTTTTTGTTTAATGTTGAGTTTGGAAAGGCTGAGGTTGAAAAACTCGTTTTGAATCAATCTCGAGATAAATTGTCCCTACTGAACATCTCTAATATCTTATTGATTTGATCTATAGCTTTCAATCAATCACGTTTCAATTTATATAGCAGACTCTCACAGCTCGGGCAAAATAGCAATTCCAAGCAAGAACCAAGTAAACTAATATCCGTATTAAACTTTAGACATTCTCAGAAATTTATACAAAATTAGTCTTTTCATTTTATAATTTCTCATTGATCAAGAAAGACTCCGATGCACCAATTTTATAGTCGGGATAGGTTTATTGTGGAATTTTTTCGGACCATCCTTTATTTTTTGGTTAGCGTAATCTCCTACCAATGAGAATAAAACGCTGGTGATCAGCTAAATTATTTCTTCTTCACTCAATTATTTGCAGATAAACAAGCCACTTTTCACACTCATACAATTAGTTTTGTCTGCTGGTAAATACATAAATACTTTAGATTTCAGGTCAAATACAATAATGCTTTCATACAGATCGAAAATGGTATATTTGATATAGGTTAGGATAATGTAAATGTAGCAAAAGATTAAAACACACCTGAGTTAGTTCAAAAACCCTTGCAAATCTCATAAATAAAAATGAATGTGTATCTGTGCGCCTGTGTGTCATTTATAGGCGTCGAAAGTACTCAACCAATTTTTATGAAATTTTCACCGTATATTCTTGGGATCATTTGTTAAAGCATAGGCTAGGTGCCACGCCCCCAGGCTATATAAAACTTCAATTGTTCATAACTCTGAACATATTTGGTCTAAATTAATGATTTTTGGATATGTGTGTCCTTTGGTCAAGATTTATATAATTTTGGAAAAGTGGGTGGTGCCACGGCCACATTTTTTGTGTTTTGTTTGTATTTCAATAATGTCCAAAGTTTATGGTCGTTTTTTGTTTTAAACTTTCGTTAAAACGTTAAAATCTTCATTGGGTATGACAAAGGCTATAAATGTAATTTTTTTGGAAAAGTGGGCAGTTCCAAGCCTACAAGCTAAGCAATATTTCAATTCGTTATATCCCTGAATGTATTTGCTATAGTGAGATTTTAACGTTCTTAAATCTTAATGAATGCACTTAATTTTTTTTGTTTGTTATTGCCATTTATACATATCCTGTGTATTAAAGGATTTTCATAAAATCATAATAGTGACGTTAAGTGGTCAGTGTGTACAGCAATGTTTAGGAATAGGATAGAACGAAATAAATGCTAACTAACGGTTTTTGAGTTAGGCAACCAAAAAATTTATTCGTTTATACCAAAGACGTTAAAAGCAGAAACATTATATATCCTAAACATTATATATCCTCAAGACTTTCTTTCTCTTCCCACATTCACAGTATCGTTTCGAAATCATATGCGATGATTGGCTTTATATGGCGTAATTCTGTAGACTTGTAAGGATCCAATGACGCTGAAGGCACTTTTTGCTTCCTTGGTAAGAAGTCGTCTCGAATATTGCTCGTTAATATGGAATCCATTCTATGAAGGCGTTCAGCAGGCGCAAATTACTCGGCCTTCAGGCTTTGTGTGAAAGAAGAATTTGTATTTCGCTCATGTTAGCCTATAATGTAATTAATGGCAATATTAATTGCACTGAACTGTTAAATATTTTCATTTACTATATCCCATAACGCGAACTACGGCATAATAGGATATTCAATGAGGTTACCCATAGAACCAATTATGCAATGAATGAACCATTATCTAGAGCTATACAGCTAGCAAATCGATTTAGCAATGTACTTAATTTTAATAACAATTTATATAAATTTAAGCTTGAATTGTTTTCTATTTTTAATTAACTAGTCTGTAAAGAAGCTTGTACTTTTTAGACCGAATTAAATAAATAAATAAATGGAATGTTAAAAACTAATAGAAAAATATTTGAAAATATATTTCTAAGGAAGTCACTGTTGGCAGCATGTAAATATGTATGTATATCGAAATCGGAAAAACGGTTTTTTGGCAGTTATAGCGAAACATTTTAGACCGTAAATCGAAAATTAGCATGAATTGAAGAGTGCCGTTATAACGGAAGGGCCATATAAAGAGCGGCCGTATAACGAAGTATGGGTGTATTTTGATTAACTAATCTACTAATCAATTCGATTACTCGATTAGTTTTGATTAAATTTGATTAGGTCAACTGTTTTGGAATTATTTATTTTTTTTGCAATTTAATTCATAAAGCAACAAACTTAATTAACTTTTATACAAAATTTCATTGTAAACATAAACACTAAGTACTACTTAAAATATAAAAATTAAGGGCAAATTCTGAAAAAAAAAAATGCTGATTTATATTACAAAAAGTTTATATTCGACTTCATTACCACAGTTAATTCCGTCTTGGGTTATTGACTATGTCAGCAAATGAAAACAGCCTTTCGACGGGCGCTGATGACGTAAGCGGGGTATTGAACGCTAGACACGCTTGCTTCAGTGCACAATATTTAACCTCTTCAATCCCGCTCCGAAAATAGGCTGAAAAAATTACTTTTAATAACTTATTTTCACTAATCGGGGTCCAAATAACGGAAAAATTTTAATTTTGTTGTGAAAAAAAAATGTTTTATATACATAGATACATATGTGCTCATGTTTTTTGATGGTATTCAATAAAACAATTGTTACTATTAGCGCAAAAGTACATATTACATTTTGTACACATTGTACGAGTTCTTGAATTGCAGCCTGGATTCCGGCATCTAGACGCATTATTTGATTCAATAAATTTTGAAAAATGCTCAAATGCATCAAATCGGGTTTCCGCAACCATCGGCAGGGTCACTTTTCTGCGTTTGGAGCATGTAGGCAAGTCATCGTTATCATTATCTACCTCAGAGTTTTTACGCTTTGACTCGTACGCATCGTTAGCTTTGGTGGAAAACCCTATTAATGCTTTTCCCACATATACTTTATAATTCAGTAGAGACATTTGTTGCTTCTTATCTTTTTTCTGTCTGTTGTACATTATCCAGCAGTTTACAATGACTAAATCTATGAAGTGGTTGAAGGCACGCACTGTCCACTTTTTAGTTCGCAAGTAGCAACGGTACAAGGATATATACCGGTCACAAAGGTCAACTCCTCCCATATACTTATTGTACATGCTGACAATAGCTGGTTGTGGTAATGTAATTCTTGTTGACTGTTCCTTAGACCACCGCTGGCACGCATCTTGTGGTTGAGCCCCAACATATGATGAAATAAGAATTACACTCTTGTTGTCCTTCCATTTCACTGCGGTAACCTGATCATCCTCGCGCACCCACTCATCCCATTCTCCCCTCTTTAAAAGTTTATCTTCTCTCAATTTGTGTGTTAGAGATCCAATACGGTTTTTCATAACTGTGCCAGTTTGAAATATATTATTTTCTTTTAAGATACTTTTCAAGCTGGTAAAAAATCTGTCTGTGCATACACAGCCTTCATGTCGTATGACATTAGTTAACAGCTTGACTATAGAACCTCCTAACCCGAGGTGTTTCATGTCAGAACTCTCAACAGATCCTTTTCCAGTATATATATGAAAATTCAACACTAAGCCATCACTTGCAGCGAGGACGAAATTGTTCAGGCCAAGGGGATTTGGTTTACCGGGCACATACTGTCGGAACAGGCATCGCCCTGAAAATGGTATCATTTGCTCATCTAATGATGTGTGGTAGGAAATGGGCAACGTATTACATTTTTTTAAAATCGGTTCAACGAATGGTTTAATTTTCCAAAGTCGGTCTGGGTTGGAGCTATCATTTTCAGCAGAAAACCGTAGAAATCGACGCAGCTGACAAAATCGGTTCCTGGACATGCTATTCGCAATTTTAGGAACACGAAACTCATTTGCCCAATACATTGCCAGCTGAGGAAAGCCCAAGCATCCCATTAGAATGTGACAGCCTGTTAAATGAAGGAGCTCTTCTGGGGAAGTGTTAAGGGAATGGTGGTTAAGTTCATCAAATGAAAGCCTGTTTGTAATTTCAGCAGTTTGTACCCAAAAAGGCATTCCCAAATACTCCATAAAAGCATCTAAAATAGATTCTGGAGTATCTTTATCATAAATAAGTAAGTCGTCCAGTGCAGGCCGAACTGGAAATCTATGAAGACGACAGAAAACGCTGTAAAGATGTTACAAGACCTCTATTTTAAGTTTTTATATTTACCCTTTGTTAAGCCATTTTAAATTACGTGACTGAGCAATATTAGTAGAAGCGGTTTCCACCACATTTCCATCATCTATTCCAACTTCAGAAATCTCATTCTCCTGGGGAACACTTACGCTTTCTTCCAAATTTTCGCTTCCACTATCTTCAAAAGAGTCCTGGACTTGCCGAAGAATGGCTTCAAAATTTTCATTTTCATCATCCGATAGTTCACCATCACTATTATTTAAAAACTTTTCGATTTCGCCATCGGTGAGTTTTTTGGTTACATCTATAGTTGGGTTCGAAATTGGAATTATTAGGAAATATTCAAATTCAACTGATAACTTGCTCTTTATTTTTGCGTGCGTTATCACCCAATGTGCACATACGTGGACATGGCTGCAAAAACGAAACTACACTTTTTACTATATATGCACCCACAGTCCACATATGTGGACATGCTTTAGTCGCTGGTTATTTCCATAGTTTTCAGTATTTTTTCTCTATTTCACAACACTTTAATACATTTTTATTTGTTTTTCAATATTCTTTCCAGTTTTTCAAAGAATTCATTATTTCTTATCGGTTTTTTACTTACCAAACAGAGAAGCTCCCTTATGCGACATGTTTTCAACTTGTAAATGAAATTAGCGCGACAGAGAATGTAAAGAGAGAAAACAAAAATGCCGTAAAGAGAATTTATTCTCCTTCTCTTGCGATACAGTTCCAGAGAAAAGAAAAAATTTAAGTAAATATGCTAGTATGAAAACTTTTGTCCACGTATGTGGACATTATCACTGAAGACCTGGCATCGGGTCACAAAACACAAAAATATGTGGACACAGACCACTTTTTCATAAAAAAATGTATAGCCTATGTCAAACTAAATTCTTATATAGACCGAGGGCGAGATACCACGCACTTTTCTATATAACTATAGCTTATACTTTAACCCGTGATCCAAAGATATACCGTGAAAATTTCATGAAAATGGGTAGAGTACTTTGGACGGCTATAACACACAGACAAATAAAAAGAACCAGAATTGCAATGCATTTAGCAACCATGCAAAATAAAATTAAATAAAACTTTAAATAAAAAGTTAAGAAATGTTCATAAACTATTTTGACTGACACTCACACTTGCACATTGTGTAGAATACAACTAGTACTCGTACTTATATTCGGTGTTAACGTACAATCCAAGTTTGGAACACATTTAACAAATTGTTAAGGCAATCTGTTTAGTACGGTACCACAACAGCCACCAATGAACAAACAAATAATGCAAGTATACTCTTGTGGTAAATACCTAGCAGGGCACAACTCAATTAGGGAAAAAAGTACATCAACATGCGACTTCAATCTTTTGAACACGACTATCTTTTTAGGTTTCTTGGCCTCTTGGAATTAGACACATTAGACAACAGACACACTATGGAGCAGACTCTTTTTACAGAAATTTCACACTGCTCCTACCACATTAAAACCTGTTTTATTTGGAGTTACGTTAGATTAGATTTATGGCAGTGCTCTAACTATTATCTTCTCTTTAAAAATGGCTGACAGTCTGTTTGAAGTCTGATTCATACTAAAAGTGAGGTCCAAATTTTACAAAATTTGGCTGGTGGGTATTTATTTCCTTGTATTTGTATGTTGATCGAAAGAGTAATCGACAAACATTATTTTGCTAAGGGGAAATTCCGTTACAGAAATTGCTACAACAGCAAATAGTAGAATTAACATTCCATACACCAAAATTACGTTTGCTGCTGTGAAATTTAAACTTTTAACTCAATTGATGTTCTTTTTTCATCTTTTATTTAGTGTTACCGAAGTTGTTTGTTTTGTTGTAAAACATACTTGTGCAGCAACAACTTTCATTTGTATGCACTCAGTATTACGATTTTCTAAACAAGAACATATACGAGCAGGGAACCTTCAAATGTTGCCATAGCCGGAAATTTGTCCATACAATTTGATATGTTTCTGAAACCAAAGGGAAACCATAAAGGCAATGAGTGAAAGCAATTGGGATACTATTTCCAAAAATATGTATGTAGTTAAAAAAAGCGAGCTTGAAAATATATGTCGTGGCAATCTTAACGTAAGAGAAAAACTAAAATGTAATATGTAGGTAGATAAGGTTACGGTACGGATTGGGAACTGCGTTATAGTACCATTGTATTGTTCCTCATAAGATTCGTTGATTGATGCACCAATAACTTGGCTTTTGCTTGAGTTATTACAGACAACTAATTCACATAATTGAACCAATTGTTTTCGTTCCTTGGGACAATCATTCTCTCAGTTTGGCAGGAGTGCACTCAAGCCACTTAGCAGTAACACTTCTTGGAACAATACAAAACAAACAACAACTAGCTGAAGTTTAGAAGGTTAAGCTGTGTAAACTTTAGCAACACAATTGGGCAGTTGCAAATGTTTTCAGATTAACTCAATGAGTGGTGAAGGACTATCTCGACCGTGCCATTTGTATTTAAAGCTAAATTGTAAAGAGTTAGGGCAAAGAATTCGGTATTCGATTTTTTTTTTTACAGAGCGTTAAACTTTTGACGAATCAACAAATTTTAAAATTTCGACTGTTAATACAAGTCAAGACAACCTCTCAGATGTCATTATATTTAGATATGCCGAATAATTTTACTATACAAATTAAGTTGATAGCTTAAATTTTCATTGTATGCTAAAAAATATATTTCCACTGAATGTAGAGCCATTATTTTCCTCTATACTTCCCACCTACGACCACATATCAAGTACATCTTGAATTATACTTTAAATGCGTTAATTTTGGCAGTAATGAGTTCCTTTAAATAAAACAAAACATTTTTATCTTAGCCTCTTCACGATTTGGTCAGTGATTTTATAGTTTGTTCACTTCGTTGACAAACTTTTAATGTGTCTTTCACCCCGCCTAAAATATTGTTGTCTTTAAAAGAAACATCCATCTCATTCCAAAGCAGTTAAAACTTCCCACAAAATATAATTAAACGGCGTTTTTCCTTTGTTAAATTGAAACTACATAGAATGCTCATGTCTGTTATTATTTCCCTCATTACCATAATGTTGTAAAACTTGTTTAGCTTTTATCACTTTTCAACTGTCAACACAGAAAATAAATAAAATTTCTTGTGAGGGTATTTGCTGAGACTATAGATATTGGGTACAGTGAGACTAATCTGTTTTAAATATTTTGTACTGCTTAGTTCACTTCCAATGAGGAATGGGAGAGAGTTTTTTGGCGGCAATTTACATATACTCCATCCTTCAGTTGAAAAAGTGGAAAGTGTGCCATCATTGAGCGAAACACAGGAAGTTTTATGACCCTTGGTGGTCAGACGATTAGACTATACCACAGCTAAGTATGCTTGTCGTAAGTGTTGACTGGAATCGAAAAAATCCCTACCACTCAATTCGCGTGGTGCAGCAAGGTTCTTACTACAGTAAGCCGCTTAATACCGTTGGAACAAACCCTTCATGTTGATGGCAAAGCTTGATAGAGAAAGGAATTATCGTTACACCAACAACAGCAGATACAATGCCAACATGTGGAGAGAAACATATCGCACACTAAATCAAAAAGAGTCACAACTCAAAATCCGAGTAACTTTCAGTTAATTGCTTCTGGATCGCACAAAAGTGATTTGATTTTTAAAAACTTGACATCACTGTGCTCTTTAAAGAGCGATAATAGTCAAAAAGAAAAATATTATATGTACTGGCTGCACTACTTTTTATAAGGCAATCTATGCCAAGAAAGCGACCTAAAAAAATTTTGAGTTGTGACTGTTTTTGATTTAGGGTGCGATATCATAATTTAGGCCATGAAATGCAGGTGCGCTTTAACCCATGTGGACAGCGGTCCTACCTTTCACGGGTTGCATTCCAACTGTTGGGAGGACTGACTTGATTATAAATTTTCCGCTGTTCATTGCCATGGACTCTGCTTTGTTCGACCCTTCATCAGAGTTCAATGCTTTGCAAAGTATCAAAGCATTGATGGATTAAGACTTTTTGTTCCGAAATCCGTCAGTGGAAGCGCTATAATTTGTTGGTTGATTAGAATTGTGTATACTCACTTGATGATTTCATATTTTCATGATACACAATTTTTTAAACACATGACTGCTAGCAATTCGTTACTTTTTTTAACGAAGGCAATATTTTACGTGTAAGACCATTTAACATAACATCCGCCATTTGCAGTATAACAAAAAGTATTTGTAATAAATATGAAACTTTAGGCAACTTACAATCTAATTAGCTCTTGGAAAAGTGACTCTGCTTTTTGGGATCTTGCAACTCATTCTAAATAAATATCTATATACTTTGGTAAAATGAAGACATATTTTTGGATTCAGGTGACTGATTCGGTTTTTTATTGGAAGCTTTCGCGTTTCTAGACTTCGCAAAAAGAATTTAAATTTAGTTGAAAAGAGTTGAGTTATACCATATTTGTGTAGTCAGAGATCCGAGTAATTTCGGACATTGTAGTACCATCTATTTCCCGTACAATAAACACCCTACCCAGATTTTACATAGAATTTTCAAAGGGCAGTAAACTTTAAACTTGAATATATCAAATCAATTTCGGAGTCACTTAGATCCATTTGGTTCTAAACCCTTCATATAATCAGCCCGATTGTACTTACATAGTATATAGCTCCCATACAGTCGATTGTTCTGATAAATGGGGTTTTCTCTATGTATTTATAGATTAACAATTTTGAAGAGAAAATCATGATGCGTACTAAGAAAATGTATAAAGGCTTCTTCAGAGCTCAAGATAGCCCTTTACTTACTTATTCTTTCTACTTTTGCTGTCCCCCATCCCATAACCTGTTAGTTTTTAACCTCCATATGTTCCTCTAACACCTCCTCTACTTCTTAAATTTTCTATTTCTTCTGCCATTTTGTAGGCACTGATATGTTCGAAAATATAGCGGCTTATCTTTTTTTGGTCTTGGTTTTCCTTTCATTTTAAAAGTTTTAGTGATACATACATATATGAAGCACGTCTGAATATAGAGTATCTCAAACTTTTACGAAATAAATTCCGAGCTGTACCGAATTGAAGATTTTTATAGCAAGGGGGATTTTTAAAAACTGTATACAGCCGTCGACAATAAACTGCGTACATTAATAGAGCACAAAAAACACAAAATATATGGGCGAGGCGCCACAGACTTTGCAAAGTTATGATAATATTGACTAAGATACATATATGGTCAATATTTTAGTCTTTAATGTTCCAGAAATACGTTTATTTCTGTTCATATTTTTGAAGTATTCAACAAAAGCTAAATATTTTTTTACTTATTCTAATAACTGACCCCAAGGGCTATATTTTATACACTTTTCTTCAATTCTTTGTTGTTTTCAAGATACAGACAGTTTAAAGTGGTCTTTAATGTGAGAAGTGAGTTACGTAGTAATGTCACATTTACGGAAAATTCAGCTCATCCTGCCAACTAAAAAACGTAAAAAAAGCATTTTAGTCAAGATCAAGGTTGAAAGGAACTGAAACTATTTTAACTTTTGGAAAAAAAGGTTTTCCGGCAAGTCTACGGTTCAAAGTATACGGGTCTTTAACGTTACCATTCACCCTCCTTGGAGAATATACATAGTGGATAAAAAGATATAAAACTAAAATATTTATTATTTATTTATTATTATTTTAAATACTAAAGAATGTATGTAATTGGAACGAAGAAAACAATTTTATCCCGCGTTCCATGTTCCCACGTTTTTGACCATATATATCCAAATTTTAGAGCTATGACGAATTGAAATTTTATATAGCCTATGGGCGTGGCATAAACTACAACTTTTCCAAAATCTTTATATAACCTATGCTGTAACTAGTGAACCCATAAATTAACTGTGAAAATTTCGTTAAAAATAAGGACGCACACACACACACGTTCATTTTTATACCTATAGGTATATAGTATATAGTAGTGCTTCGCACAGAAGGTATATGTATTAACTTCATTCGCCTAACGGTAGTATGTAACGGCATAAACGAATCGAGATAGATATTGGCTTATACATATTAAAATGTTCAGGAGGAAAAGATAAATTGATTGAGCCATGTCCGTCCGTTGAGATGCTTCCCAATAATATGTAGTACATATACTCCTGCCAAAAATTACGCAAATCGAATAACAAACAAGCAAGATTTACTGGAAAGTAGTTAACATTCTATTGACTTTTGTTTTATTATTTTTTTTATTTTCATACCTTTCATGGACATGGCGAAAGCTATTTATATTTCGTTATTTAGTGATAATTTAATTTACCACTCACAAGAGAAGTGTTTTTAATCGAAAACAATCAGTTGCCTTTATAACAACTTTTCAGGTATTAAAATAGACCTGAGTAAATTAGGATACCAAAACAGATCACTACTAGGTATTTAATGTTCGGTTACTCCCGAACTTAGACTTCCTTACTAGTTATTTATAAGCTTGTTCCAAATGTGAGTAGAAAATGATAGTCCCCGGCAATATATCGATATACAAACGTATGTATGTGCAACGTTGTGCGTAAATGTGAATTTATATTCATGGTCGTTTAATATTCACTGCATTGTAGTATACACCTTCTGATAGTTTATAAATGCATGGGAGGTAACCCAAACAACGTGGTTAAAAAGAGTTGCTTCTTGAAATACATACATCAAGAGGATATTCGCTTGTTATACTATATGCATTTAACAATTTAAGATTCCACCTTCATTTTTAAGTTATAATAAAATTCCTGCGGTGTCGAGTTTCCGCCTAAAAGAATAAAATTGAATTGTCAACACGCACACACTATTTCCTTGCGCACGCAAAACAGCTTATGTATGTATATGGGACATTCCATTGTGACTCGTGGGACATTTGACTCTAAAGCTTGAGTATTTTTTAATTTTAAAAATGTCCACAGGACATAACCAGTTCTGGAATCTATTTATCAATATGGATAAATATCCCGTCTAATAAATGCATTAAAAAAAAATTTCGAATAACTACTAAGGTCTTGTAGCTACTACTTAAATTAATGTGACTTGTGGGACACTTATAAATCCCCTTGGTGTACCGTTGTGCACCAGAATATGAATTTTAGTCAAACCACTTAATTCTCAAATAAGATTTTCCTGTGGTAGAAAAACGATACTCCACACTATCATTATCCATAAAAATAAGATGTATGATATTTTAAAAAACATATTAAGAACCTTTTAAAATTGTGACTTGTGGGACAGGCCTTTGTGACTCGTGGGACAAATGACAAACATGTGAGTATATTAGTTTATCGAAATCGGTTTTATTACCAGCTTGAACCTGATTGACTAAATTGTTTATAAAATTTACCACGAATTTAAATCAGTGAAGGGAAAAAATACAGTTTTGATTGATATTCTTATTAAACTCTGTTTATTATGGGGAAAACAAATTCATTGTTTTCTCTAAAATGTCATAGCTAGACAAACAATTATTTAAAACTATATATTAATATTTTAGGTTGCACTGCCCTCTATTTTAAAAAATCTTCCCTCTCAAGAACCGTTTCAGTATGTGTGTCGGATATTAAGAAACAGTTCGAACATTCGCCAGTCATACATTTTTCATTTGATACGTCACAAGTAATTTCTTTTAGAAGTTCTGTAGAAGAGTAGGGAACTGTAGGCACAATCTTGTGAAGAGCCTCTAATAGAAAATTGTAGTTCGCATGATGAATACAAATACAAGTTTTGTGCGGCATTTCGTTCATTGGCCTCACATGCAAGGGTCGAAATTCAAAAAATTTGCTCTTACCCAGCTTAACTGTTGTTGTTGTTCCTGGGCTATTTTCCATTTATCTGCATCCAACAGCATTTTTTCTCTCTGTTTTCTCTTCCTTTCTGCAGCACTCATCTAAAGTACATATAAACACTTTTTAGTCATATGTGACTCGTGGGACATATTTCAAAATAGCCTAAAAACTTCAATATGACCTTTTTAAAGTTTCAAAGGTATTTAAATAATAAACCACTTCTTTAGTCTTATATCCAGAAATAACTGGTTTTATGAGGTCCTTCTCGAGTTTACTAGGATAACTTTTATGTTATTTTGCGTGACTCGTGGGACATACGTTATGGATTACTTAAACAAAGAAATACACAAAACACAATATACCTTTTCATTTTATTCCTAAGCTTTTGTTAAAATTTTTCCTCGCTTGATGTGAAACGCTCTCGATATTTTTTGACAACTAAAACTCTAGGTCGATAAAGGCAGTGCTAACATGATACTTTTTTTCCTTCCAAAGTTGTTAGATATCAACTAAAAGTTTAATTGACAAAAATGTTAGGTTTTATTTATTTAAAAAAAGATTTTCCAGCAGATTTGGGAAAAATAATCATTTAAGTAGTGGCCACAGGATTAATAGTAACGATTAGTAGAATTTTAAAAAATATGTCATTTTCCTCTTTTGGCTGGAATGTCCCATATAAATTACAAAATTCATTTTACATTTGCTTGATAGGGATGCGAATTTTATCAACTTTCAAAACTGCTATGTCTAACACCGGATTTTGAGTATTTGTTCAAAATATTAGAAATAATTGGATATTTTTTATGATTTATTGTATAAAGCCAAAGCTTTGTTTTATTAAAAAAGTAAAAGTTTTTAATGTAATAGCAAAATTTTTCAAAAGCATATCACAAATCCCGAAAATGTCTAGGTTGTACGGATTTTTGATTTGTAAATAATCACGAAATTAGCAATGCATGTGTGTTGAACTGCGCAAACTTTGAAATTGCGACATTTATTCAGCTATTCGAATATATTGTTTTTGTGAGGGATGTGCAGGCTACCGCCTTCTGCATCTAGTGCTTTTTTAAAGTATTTTTTATTTCAAATTTTTCTTAAACGAATAACTTAAAACCGAATTTATTTTTTTATTTGTATCTCTCAAGGCCTCGTGGCCAAGACAACCATAGGACAGCATTGCTGAAATGTAACTAAGCAGCGGCTTACGAGCGACAGCGCACAGCAAATCATTCAAGATTTTTTATAGTGAAACCACCATATACATGTAGTTAAGTATAAAATTTTCACATTAAGAATACCCTTATTATCGCTGTTACTGAAATTTTTTACTTCTGGTCTATAGGCTTTTTAGTTATTGCTTCAAATTAATGTTTGCCCCAGAGATTAAAAATGTACAATACAAATTTGTAATCAACGTTAGTTCTCTACTACGTCCTCAAAAATCTCACTGCACTTCAAAAGCTTTAAATACTTGCACCCAAAATCATCAAAATTATACATATAAAAAGTAGCAAATAAATTTGGGGCGGGGGGATGTAATAAAATTGGTCTATTACTTAAACTTTTATGATGGTACGAGTATACTCGTAGTTGCGCTGAATGCGTGTATAAATTTGTATAACTAAATGTAATCTGGTGTAAATAAAGAGGTGCTTTGAAGTAACATCACTCAATTTATTTTCACTTTTCTTCTATCATTAAATAGGATCCTGCACATTTGGCAAACGCTTCCTTGCTTTATGTAGTCTGAATATGAGTAAATAGTATGTACTTAATGCAGTTTATTGTTTGTTAAGAGCGTTATTGCCATTCCACTGCCACCGTTTAGTAGTTGAGACTGGTAGTACGATATGAAGTGAGGCGCACTTAAGTGCTCTTATAAATGTTATTGCTCACATAACGTTGATGAAGGAATTCAGAAATTATGCTCTTCACATGCAAACTGATTTAACTTAAAGATAAGTTTGTATACACAATGTCTACTTTACGTACTTATTTGGCGCACAGCTGCAGAAAAAAAAATAAATAAGCAGATAAATATAAAGTGTAAGTATGTTGCCATATTCATTATGTTATTACTGGTATTGCAGCTCCCAGGAGATCAATATGATATTTGTTTAAGCCTTTAGAAATATAAAAATTTAATGCGAGAGATGATATATCTACAGAATGCCAAGGCCAATGCGATGGGTATTTAGCTTCGCAGCAGAAAGAGTTTGCTCTTCGTTACTCGGTCTAAGGATTCAGTGCTGCTTTGGAGCTTTCGTTTACGTAAAAATTGGCAAAATTTTGCAGGGAAAATAGAAAGGAAAATTTGTGGTGTCGTAGGCTCCTCGGACACGCTTTTTTTGAAAATTAAGAAAACATTGTTCCTACTACATACAAAGTTAAAAGGGACTTGTTGCTCTTTCACTTCATAATGGAGGTTATTAGCTCGTAATCTTCCTAAATTTAAGGAGTTTGGCAGTCGTTCCTTGTTGTCATAATATACATAGACTCTTATTCACAAAATTATATTAAAAGGTTCGACTTTTATAAACAGCAAAGTAATGCTTTTTAAAGCGCCTTGCTGACACCAAGGTCTTCGTATTAGTCTTAGCATTGAAGAACACAAACGCTGCAGTGAAACCAAATAGCTACAAACTGTGTTTTTTACCTATGAGCAACTGCTACTTTTCATGTGGCGATAGAATGTCAATTGCCAGATTTCGTACGAAAATATACCATGTTCATACTAGTAAAAAATAAGCCGAAGGAAACAGTCATATATAGAACTAGCTTTACTTAAATCTTGATTTAAAATACGACACCACTCGAATTGCTACGCGTTGTAATATAATTTTTACGCCAATTCCCAGTAAAATGCTGAAAGAATGGTGGACTGCAGTGGCACCATTTCTACGGTACCATCTTCACATCGCTATGTGTGCTACTATCATCGCCGACCCAATATTAACGGGCAAATACTACATTCTGGCCAAATTTATATCAATTTATATTTTTCCTAACTGAAAATTGTGATTTCGATGTCTGCCGGAGTAATTTCGGAGTAACGAGCTAAAATCGCCAATTTTTCCGATTTAAGTAATAGGCGTGGTGGAAAATGAAAGTATTTCTAAACAATCCCAATTTTATCCTAAATCGAAACTCAACAGCTTTAAATCGTGTCGTAACTAGTTACGTGCCGGCCTTTGGGTGGCGCCACAGTCCTATTGAACGTTATTTGCTGGTGTCGGGGCTAGGCCCCTGTATAGCGTTGACTGAGGCTATCGTTTACCATGATCGAAGTGGTGCTTGTGGCAGACGTGCTACAATTCCACGTGCCGCCTGCCTTATGGATGAGCTATGGTGGCGGGGGCTTTGCTGTGCGGTAGCCGACGACCCGGCGAAGTGCTCCCCCCAACCTGTTGCTGTACTACCAGATTCTGTATAAAGTTGCATACGTGCAGGCAGATTTACATACGTGCAAAGTTACCTAAACCTAACACGATGTGTACGTGGCGGATCCGTATTTCACCGGTGGCGGTTCCTGCAATTGGCCGCTTTTTGTTGAATACGTTGTTGGTGCATTACAATTTCAGTTGGCGGTCGCTGTAATGATGGTGGGGCTCTCGTCACACGTGACTCCCTCTGCCGCATTCATCAAAGGCTCCTTTGTCGAAAATGCGAAAATATAATTGGGGTTCGATTGCCTGCCTTTCCCGGGTATCCTGGCTGAAAGTACGTGGCCGCGGTATTAAAATTTTCTGCGATGCCTGCCAATATTATGCTCCTCCGACTTTTTTTTACCTCTGAACGCGTCGCAAAGTACATATATTAAACAAAGTAGTAGCGAACTTGACAGTTCTCTCTTTTCTGTAGGAGTTTTAACGTCAAATGAAAAAAAATGTTAACCCGTTCGATTTTAAAATTTCTAATTTTTATCAGTTTGTTATTTTTATTGAAGAAATAACAAATCGTGGTGTCTTTTTACGGCTGCAACCGTGTCAGCACGCGTCCAAAAATTGGCGGTAGAGGTATCAAGAGACGTGCCCAGTACCCGAGATCAATTTTTTTGAGTAGTTTGCAAGATATTTGCAAACGCATGAAACAATTTGTGTACCAAGAAGACGGGATCGCGTTATTTTTTTAAATCATGGACAATAGTCGGCAACTCAAGATCTAAGTCACATAAAAAGTATAGACAACGGATCCGATTAGTTCTTCGGATTTTTGCAAATATTTTTCAAAATGATAACAGTATTTATTCCCGGAGGCCGATTTTCATTTGAACCGAAAGGTGTCTTTGGTACTCCTCCCAACATTTTTTAGAACTTGATGACAGTGATCCAAATCGTTGCTATATAAATATATATGTATGTCTATACGCAAGCTTGTTCATTGCGGTCAAGGTCTTGAAAGCGGTAGACTCCAAAGTAGCACTTGTTGGCAAAAGTGAACTTATTAGATAGTTTACAAATAACTATGTATATTAATCATTTTTTTTCTTTGGCAAATGCGGTTAAACTATTTAATAAGAAAATTGTATGGGCCCAAATATTGAACGTGGGCCAGTAAGGGTAAATACGTTGGTTTATACTTTTTTGAAGTAAGAATTCCTACAAAAGCAAAATATTTCATTTGTCAATTCTACCTTGTTTAATTCGCATTGACGCGTCGGCTGCTGGTGTCAAAAAGGCGGCAGAAATAAAAATTCCTTTCATTTTGACATTTCACATGACAAAACCACTAAACATTTTGATGTTTGAATGTGGGATATTCGGGGTGGTGGGCCGCCTCACCGCTGCAAGGGCTCACGCATGTATCTTTAAAATGCTCTTAAATGTACTGTTACATATGTACATACAGTCGGGCCTCGATTATCCGTGATCCGGTTAACCGGTAGCCCCGATTAACCGAGATGGCCAAAGATCAGCTAGATCAACTATTTTCTCGTCCGAATTACCTAAATTAAGAGATTTGAAGTGGTGCAAATACATTTTAAAATTAAATTAACAATACCAGCTACTTACAAAAATGAGAAAAAGAGAAGTTTGAACTCGAATAACGGTATTTTTTTATACCCAGCGTACTAGTACTAGTACAAGGGTATTATAACTTTGTTGAGATAACGGTTGGTTGTACAGGTATAAAGGAATCGAGATAGATATAGACTTCCATATATCAATATGAATCGAAAAAAAATTTGATTGAGCCATGTCCGTCCGTCTGTCCGTCCGTCCGTCCGTCCGTCCGTCTGTCCGTTAACACGATAACTTGAGCAAATAATGAGATATCTTCACCAAATTCGGCATGTGTTCTTATTTGGGTTCAGAATAGATTGGTATTGAAAATGGGTAAAATCGGACCATAACCACGCCCCCTTTTTCGATATCGAAAATTTCGAAAAACGTATTAAACGGGTTAATTCAATATCAGAAGCAGCTACAATGATAAAATTTGCAGTATGTATTGATTTAGATGTTCTAAGGCCGATTTTATCAAATTTTTTGAAAAGGGGCGTGGCACCGCCCACATATATTTGAAGAAATTTTAAAATTTTGACTCTTAATAACTTCAGAACAGTTTATGCTAGTACAACGAAATTTTGTAGAGGGCATATTGTTGTGTTGAATTCAGATATAGAAAATAAACGAAATCGCATCGCGACCACGCCTACTTTTTCATAAAAGTTATATTGAAAGGAGGTGGAAACATTGAAAAGTCCATATCTAATTGACTGATACCGCTATAATAATATAATTTGGTAGATAAATCAATTTTCATATTCTTTACATTATTTTTGCAAAATTTTGGAAAGTGGGCGTGGCACCGCCCACTTTTGAGTCAAGCAATTTTCAAATTCGACTGCTAATAACTTCAGAACGGTGTGAGATAGGTTTACGAAACAAGGTACCAGGCATGTTATGTTTATGTAGAGTACTACCACAGAAAATAAGAAAAATCGGTGAACGACCACGCCCCTTTTTGGACTAAAGTTCTCTAAGCGAGAGTTAGGAAACCGGAATATGCAATATCTGTTTAACTGATAAAGATATAATGCTAAAATTTAGTACACTCATTCACTTGATGATTATTAGTGTTGTTTAAAGGTTTTTTGGTAATATTTTGGAAAATGGGCGTGGCACCGCCCACAAGTGAATAAACAAAATATCAACATTTCACTATTAACAAGCCACTGTGAAAGTATCATAAAGATCTGCAATGAAAACTGATCTTCAAATAGGGACAAACAACATAATAAAATCCGTGGGCGTGCCACCACCCACTTTTTTAAAATTATGTAAATATTTATTAATGGACACATATATCCGTATATCAAAAATTTCACAAAATACGTTAAAAGTTATGGGCATTTCACGCCTGCTTTTCCAAAGTTATATATAGGACATGGTATAACCCTTGAAAAGATCGATTGAGTACTTTTGGCTCATGTAAGCGGTTAAAGCTTTATAAGCAAGATGCGTGGCCGCGCCCACCAAATTCTCTATTGTTTACGTTCGGAATAGATTGGTTTTTAAAATGGGCGAAATCGGATTAAAACTACACCCCCTTTTTCTGAAAACTAACGCTGGGTATTTAATGTTCGGTTCACCCGAACTCCTTACTTGTTTTATTATATTTTTTTTTAAATTTCACTTTAACGGAAAATATTTTCAGTGATCAAAATTTTAGTTTCAGATTTACTTATTGAAATTGACTAGAAAAAAATTTTTTTCGAAAAAAAATAATTAAAAATACATTGACAAAAAAACACAAAAAAAAAAATAAATTTTTCATATTAATGAAAAATATTTCAGTGATCGAAATTGAATAACTTTCTATTTAAATAAGTGAAGTCGAAATTTTTTTTTATGTAAAACCTTCCAAAAATCATGTTTAAGCTAAAACAGTAAGAACATGGGAAAAAAGTGAAATTTTGGATTCACATTTTTTTTTTTATTTAAAAAGTGAACTAACATTTTTTTCATGTTAAAATTTTTTTCGAAT
>CATOCK010000028.1:0-62334 GCA_951509765.1 Sphenella marginata
CTGTCAGAATTTACCATCGCTCTGTCAAAATTTTGCTTTTTTCAACCATTTGGAACACAGCATTTGGTGTACAATTTGGGAATTTTTGTTGTACGTATTCCAACGTGCAACCTGTGTAATTTTTGCACTTTTATGCATATGTGTATATTCTGTTTAAAACTTTCACTCAAATCCTAGGCAGATATCCGCAAGAACCCCTTTTTTGGAAAAAATTTATGAGTTATTGTTTATTCCTTTTGCTGATAATATAACATTTGTGCTCTCCGGATACAGGTTTAGACCTCGTAGTTCTAAAAAAAAACACATAAGAACCACAGAATACATATCGTTGATGCCTTTGCAAAACCACCTATCTGAAAGCAGTCAAATTTTACAGGAGAGCAAAACCTAACTTCTATGTATAGCTAATGTTTTAACTTAATTTTTGTTTCTGTTTTTAAAAGATAATATTTACCTGAATAACATAGAATTGAACTAAACTTTTAAGTAGTGAGTTAGTTTTTTGTGGAATTATTTTGCCTATAGGCGGTTTTGCACTTTTGTGATTTGGGAAGTTTTGCATTTGGTCGATAGGTGGTTTCGCATAGGCAACAACGATATGTACAAACGTATGTTGCATAACAATAACAGAAGCCATTACGGCAATTTTTGGTGGATACTTTCCGATATTTTGTCTGATTTACTGATCACAATTTTTTTTTTTTTTTGGGTTGACGCCCGATCGGCACACAGCCTAACTGGGAAAACTACATTTTCATTTTTATATATAGATTACAACTTCTTCACCATCACATAGATTATGAAAAAGGACGGAATAACAACCTATATTCACAATCAACAACCTATATTCACAATCAAAACTTTTCATTCATTCACTTTTTCAACATTCGCAATAGTAGCGAAAAGGAATTCACCATTTGTATTTTTAAATATTAAACGGAAAAAATCTGTATGGCATTAAGTTCCCTACAGGAACATTTCAGTTAGAATACCAGTGATCTCAACTGACTACAATTTATATGGTAGCTAAACTTCTTTAGCTAATATATGATTAAATTGAAGATTTAGAAAATGTTTTGTTCTATATAAATAAAAACTATGTCCGATAGAATAAAGAAAAGAAAAAATTTTGAAAATCGGTTAAGCCGTTATTGAGTATTAGCTAAAAAAATTTTAAATTGAGATTAGAAACAAAAGAATTTATGTGGTAAATGAGACATGAAACAGATTGGAAACATTAAAGAAAAAATATATAAAATCGGTTGAGCCGATCCGGAGATCTTACGGTATACACGAACGCCAATTCATTTTTATATATATAGATTACAACTTCTTCACCATGATACAGATTACAGGCCATTCACCACAATGTTTGAGCCATCCACCGCAAATAAGGTGAACGGCGCAAAGTTCAGGCCATTCACCACAATATTTAAGACATCTACCAAATAAGGTGAATTAGGCAAGATTCTTAACCGTGGTTAGTGCCGAAGCTAAAAATACCTTTTAATGAATGTATTTGTATTTTTAAATATAAAATGGAAAAAATCTGTATGGCATTAAGTTCCCTACAGGAACATTTCAGTCAGAATACCAGTGATCTCAACTGACTACAATTTATATGGTTGTTGCGTTCACCCTGTGCCCAAAAGCAAGCCAGACGAGCTGGCAGCACCAATTTCAGGACACTTCCTGACACGTCACAAAACGTCATGCCACGTCAGCAAACGTCAGGTGGCGGTTTTCCGGTTTCCGCCTTTTCATCGTCGACAGCGGAGGCGGCAACAAGCAAAAATTTTGATCCGGGAAAATTCCCGGCATCGTAACAGGTAGGCCAGCACCCATCACTGTTTTGTGTCCCAGGCATTCTGGGAAGCGGGTACCTTAAATCCGAAGCACAAATTTGGTAAGCGGAAAGAAGTTACGGTCCGCAAAAGGGCAACTCTCCGATAGAAGTCGGGAAAAGTGCAGGTCCCCACGTTCTGGCCGAGGGAAAAGAAGAAGTGCCACGGGTAAGTCAAATCCATCTTGTAAATGGAAAAGGTGGTAATCAGAGGTAATTTCCATTTTAGGAGATATTCGACAACTCGGGTGCTACGCCACCGAAAAGGCGAGCGGAAGCGAATCACGCCGGGGAGTGAGCGCAGCCACCTCAGGCCCACCTACCGCGACGTCAGCCAGGTCGACAACGAAGCACCACCAGTGGTGCCATCGATTAAGCTGGATTAGCACGGTCTGCAGCCATTACTCGGGCCTTTGCAGCAACAACAGTGCGAGTAAGCACATTGGGCTGGCTCACTTTCACGCCAGCGCGACGACAGCGCGACCCTCGACAACACAAGGGTACGGGGAGGCGAGTGCCGCAATTCGCCTGCGCGGCCGTTAAAGCGGCCTCGAGACCAGCGCCACAATATCGCCCAACCGCCAATATCACCAACGGCATCTCAGCGCAGCGGCGTCATCAGTCGAACGCGGCGTCACTGCAGCTCAGCCACACAGTCATCGCCTCAGCCATCGGGCCACAGCAACTACAACAGCGGGGGCCGACCTAACGTAGGCCCACCGCACTGACCCAACGGTAGCAACCGGTCAGCAAAACCGGCAATAACAACAGCAACCGGTCAGCAAAACCGGCAAAAGCAACAGCAACCAGCAGTAACAACAACAACCGGCTACAGTAACAACAGCCGGCAACAACAACAACAACCGGCAACAATAACAGCAACCAGCATCTGCAACAGCGGGGGCCGACCTAACATAGGCCCACCGCACTGATCCAACGGCAACAACGACGACAAGCGGCGACGAAAACACCAACCAGGCTGTACAGGTTTTTCCTAATTTTAAGTGATTTATATAGGGAGGGTGTAGGGAAAGTGGCGGGGCCATAAGCGCCGACCACTTGATTGGAAAATTTTTTGCTATTGTAACGCCAATGAGCGAGGAGTGGCGCAAGAGCGCATTATAAAAGTGTCGTGAGCCAGCGCGGCTGCGAAAATAAGGTCGAACACGACGACCGCGTAAATTTTAGAGGGTCGACGGCGTCGTCTCATACCCCCCACACTCGAGGACCTATTCCTCTCATTTTCTTTTACTTTTTTTTAGTGACCATTGCACACCCACCCTAACCCCTGTCTCAAGACGTCTTGTAGGCCCGGGCGGGAATGTAATAAACACCTGGTGTCCTGAAGTGGGCATTTAGACGAAGCCATCGATGTCCTGACAGCATAGACGACGGGTCTATTGCTGTTTTCCTTACATATATTAAATCTATTATATTTCACATTTTATTGTTTAATTCACGGCATATCCGATAGAGTGTAGGCATGTGAGTGTGTGTGCCCACAAGTAGTCAACATCCCAAATTTTGGGAGTCACACTGGATAACCAGTCACGACCTGCTAGGGTCGAATGAAGGCACGCACACACACATGCGCACATTCTTGAAGTAGCCAAGGTACCACTAAGGTGGACGAACACAACCACATACACACTAATATACCTATGTAAACGCGTTCTTTTTTTGATTTGAATTTGTTTTAGTCTGACGCTTTGTCGACTATTTTGATTTTTGATTTTTCTCTTCAGTTTAGATTTTAAAGACTCTCATGTTCATAGAGTCGAAAGTACGGAGGGTGGTTGTATAGGTGTGCGAGCGTATCATATATCAGTAGCCCGATCTTTGGGGACCATAGTCCATCCGCGGACGACTCAGCAAGGTCGAATAAGCACACACCCATACACGCGCACACTCCGACTTTAGAATAGTACACCCGTAGAGAGTGGCTACATAAGCATAGTTTAGTTAGAGTTATACACACCTTTGTTCATGCTAATATAATCTAAACATAAGCCAAAGCCCATGAAGGGCATAGCTAACGGCTCATATACAACATTTTCCATTTCTCGTATTTTATGAAGTTATCTTAATAAAGCTATAATGTATTGCTAATTGCTAATTGAAATTAAGTGTTCTTCTTTTCAGATGTGGTGGGGACGGACGGACTTTACAGGTTTGGACATGGGGAGTTTCTAAGGGGGTTCGGGGGGTATTTATTGGGGTCGGCAAAAATATTCTGCCACAGCCGACCAAGGAAGGGAGGGTTTTGAGTGGCCCGGCCAAAACACCATCTAAGGCCGGAAGGGGGAGTTAGTCAAGGGGGGGGTTGCAGCGCCTGCAGACCCGAAGTGCAAGTGATATGCGGTCAGGTATGATATTTTTTTGTATGGTGCGGCTGACATGCTTCGGGGAGCCAACGATCCACCCCACAGTCCGGCGAGCTAGCTCGTGCATATACAAGCATACCTGCACGGCTCTCCCGGGGCATGCGACGCGAGGGTGAGTGAACGCCAGGGGACGCAGTATCCTCCACCCAAAGGCCAGCACGTAACAGAAATGGCGCCCAACGTGGGGCCCGACAATGAGTGGAGCCTTAGAGGATTTCGGACACACTTCGGAAATGTTGGCGTTTGCATCAGTGGCTATCCAATTTCGAGTTTTGATTTTCCAGTTTAACAATTTTAGTTTCATCACACATCGGTAGCCTGACTTGGCTTCGTCTAGCTGGTCAGTAGTGTCGGTGCGGGGGGGTATCGTGGACAGGGGACCAGGGGTCAGCCAGCTTGTTTTGGTGTTGTTTAGGCTGGGCAATAGTGGCGATTTCTGACCTTGGCCACGAGGGATCAAGTCTGCGGGCAGCTCGTTTTGCCAGTTTAAGAGTGGACGATAGTGTTCGTAGAAGGATTCCATGGGGGAGCTAAACGGAGCAGGTAGCTCAGTTGGCCAACTTCAGCGCCGGCTGATAGTATCTGCTGTTGTTTGGGGTTGGGGGACCGGACTGTTTTAGGGGGTATGGGAACAGACGGACGACGTTAGGCGGACGAACACCACATCAGGTAAAGAAGGCACGAAGTTTCACTTTCATCAATTTTATTTAAATTTTTTTTTCGTTTTCTTTTCACATCCTATCTGCTGGCGCATCCGTAGATAGATAATAAACATATTGCAACACGTATATACACACGTTAATAAACCACGTATAGGTACCACGTATATTTCGGGTTTGTTGGTAATTGAGGTTTGGGTTTTTGACACTGGGTTAGTATTTTTTTTCCCACTTCGTTTGCATCAACGTCTGGTTAGTCAGCACGCGGCGTAATGTCGAAGGATCCTAGTAAGGTGGAGCGGCGGAGCAGTGTAGGCGTAGGTGGCGACGAGGGATTGGAGAGTGGAATGGCGCACTTGGAAGCGCGGTACCGCGACGAGGAAAACGGCGACGCGGGCGGGCTTGTAGGGGCGGGCGCGCATGGTGAGACAGGCGCGCGTGTATACGCTGAACAGTTGGGAGCGCATGGGCATTCAACGCAGGTAGGCGCAAGTCCTAAGAACGCGACGGCCGACGCGGTAGGCGAAGCGCTAATGCGGAAGTTCGAGGAAATGTTCTTCCAGTATCAGCTAGAGATCAGCCGCTCAACAACGGAGGCGGTCAAGGAGATTGCGCAGGTATTCAGGAAGGACATCAATGTGTTATCAAGCAGGCTAGCGGACTTGGAGGGCGAAAGCGAGAATCGGGTCACGCGAGAGGCGGCGCGGCGCGAAGATTGGTTGCAGGACGCCGAGGCGAGCGCGGCGAACACTAGCGCGGACGAACGCGAGCAGGGTGGCGGCGAGCGCGTCACCTGCGCGCGGAAAACGCCAGGGGCACGCGCGGCGGACAGGCACAACGGAGCGGGCGCAATGTACGAGAGAGCGGCTACGAAGGCCATACGCGATTGGCGCCTCAAGTTCGACGCGGGTCCAAAGGCGATCCCGATCGAGCGCTTTCTTTTCCGCGTAGACACGCTTCGAAAAAAACACAACATTTCGGCACAAGACTTATTCGCCAACTTTCACCTGCTGCTAGAAGGACAGGCACAAGAATGGTACTGGCTGTACACTGAGGAGCATCCGGACGACAGCTTCGTGGACTTCCAGGCGTTTCGGAAGGCGATTGTAGAGCAGTTTAGAAAGGCGGACTGCGATGAAGAAATCCGCCAGGCGATGAACGAGCGCAAGCAGGAGTACAACGAAAAGTTTGAGGAGTTTTATGCTGTAGTCAGGGGCATGGAGCTGACGATGCGGACCAGGCTGCCGGAGCAAAGCCTAGTTAACCTGATGCGTAGAAATCTGAAGCCGCGGATAAAGAATCTCATCTTTGGTTGCCGGATCGAGTCGCTGGAGGATCTCAGGAGGGAGTGTCGCAGGGCGGAGAAGCACTTGGCGGAATACGAAACAAAGCCGTATCGCAGGAAGGCGCTCGAAGAGCTGGAGGACGACCGCGCGGAGGCAGAACCAGAAACGCTGGAAGCGTTTCACAGACCCGCCAGGGATAGGCCAATGCGGAAGGAGCCTTCGGGCGACACGAAGCCCAACAGAGATGACCAGCCACAGGAGCGTGCAGGCGGACACAGCTGTGATGGGCGGTTACATAGCATGATTTGCTATAAGTGCAATTTGCCCAGCAAGCAGCTCTGCGCAGGATGCCAGGCGAAAAACCAGGAGAGCGACAGGAAGACCGGGGAGCCCTGTCAGCGTCGGACAACCCCGGAGAAGTAATTTTGCAAGTTAACCGAATTTTAAACAAACCAAACAATGCAGATTTTTTTAAACCAAATACGACAAGTTTTAATAGTCAGCGCGTGGGGGGAAGCGCGCATGGGGCGACAGCGCATTTGTCTCTAAGCGAGCGACAGGCTAGGTACGAGGCAGCGCGAGCGCGAATATTTCGGACCTCTTCAGGGATATATCCTGTGAGCGACGAGTGCATCGGAGCAGAAGCGGCGGAATATGAACCGAACAGAAGTTGGAGGAAAGTAATCAAAATACGCAAGCGAACAGTAGACAAGCGGCGCGCGGCGAAGGCGATTGAAGAGACGGTCATTCGCGACGCGGTCGACAAGCGGCCGTATGCGCAGGTGGAAATCGAGGGAGTAAAAATGCAAGGCTTGTTGGATAGTGGCGCCTCAATAAGCTGTTTCGGTTCGGTCGCGCACGCGTGGGAAGAAAAGATGGGGGGCAAGTTGCTCAAGCTTAGGGAACATTTGAAAACGGCAGACGGGAAAGCGCAAGCTGTGATCGGGAAGGTCGAGGTGGAGATGAGTTGGCGCGGGAGGCTGAGGCCAATGACGCTATACTTAGTGCCCAGTCTAAAGCAGGAGTTGTACCTGGGGATCGACTTCTGGGACACCTTCGGGGTGGCGCCCATGGTCATCTCAGAATTGGACACTCAGGGACAACTGGACCTGACCGCCCACCAGAGCAGGGAGCTAGAGCGCGTGAAAGGGTTGTTTCCGTCGTTCACAGAGCTTGGTCTCGGAAGGACGCATCTCCTAGAACACACGATTGAGGTCGCGGATGACGCGGTGCCGGTGAAACAACGACATTATCCGATGTCACCGGTCAAACAGAAGTACGCTTACGAGGAAATTGACCGCATGCTCAAGCTAGATGTCATCGAAGAGAGCAATAGCGCGTGGAGTTCGCCGATCGTTCTAGTGGAGAAACCCGGGAAGAAGCGCCTGTGTGTGGACATGCGAAAGCTCAATGAGCGCACGAAAAAGGATGCATATCCCACACAGCACGTGGAGGGTATCTTGGCGCGTCTGCGAGAGACGCACTTCATTTCGGGGATCGACTTGAAGGACGCCTTCTGGCAGATCCCGTTGGAGCCGGCGTCGAGGGAGAAGACCGCGTTCACCGTTCCGGGCCGACCATTGTATCACTTTAAAGTGATGCCATTCGGCTTGTGCAACGCCAGTCAGCGGTTGTGCCGACTGATGGACAAGGTGATTCCCTCGCGTCTGAGAGAGAACGTCTTCGTGTACATCGACGATCTGTTGGTATGTTCTCCGGACTTCGAGTCGCACCTTGTGCACCTGGCCGAAGTAGCCGAATGTCTCGCTAGCGCTGGTCTCACCATCAATGTGAACAAATCCAAGTTCTGCCATCGCGAGCTGAAGTATTTAGGCTTCATAGTAGGGCAGGGTGAGTTGAAAACCGACCCCGAAAAAGTGCGATCAATTGTGGAATTCCCGGTACCGACCACAATCAAGCAGCTGCGCCGCTTTCTAGGCATGTGCGGGTGGTACCGGAGATTCATCTCAAACTTTGCCACAATCGCCGCGCCGATGACGGAGTGCCTGCGCAAGGCCAAAACGTTCGCGATGACACCAGAAGCTGTGGAGGCGTTCGAACAGCTTAAAACGGCGCTCACATCAGCCGAGGTACTCGTAAATCCTGACTTCAGCAAGCACTTCTACGTACAATGCGACGCGTCCACACAGGGCATCGGCAGCGTGCTTTTTCAAAAAGATGATGAAGGCAACGAGCGACCGATCGCGTTCATGTCGCAGAAGCTGAATTCCGCCCAGCGCAACTACACCATAACTGAGTTGGAGTGCCTAGCCGCGGTCGTAAGTGTCAAAAAGTTCCGCGCGTACCTGGAAGGTCTCCCATTCACCGTGATCACTGATCACATGAGTCTGAAATGGCTCATGGGACAGAAAGATCTCTCGGGACGGTTGGCTAGGTGGAGCCTGAAGCTACAGGGATTCGACTTCAAAATAGAGCACCGCAAGGGCGCGCAGAACGTCGTGCCAGATACATTGAGCCGGATGCACATGGAGGAGTTGAGCGAGCTGGAAACCATGGCCGAGATCGACTTCACATCCCCGGAGTTCACTAGCGAGGAGTACATGTCATTGGGGCGCCAGATTGCACAAAATGCGGAAAGGTTACCGGATCTGCGAGTCGTCGATGGCGTCGTGTACAAGAGGGTACGCCCAAGGCGCGCGGAAGAAGAAGAAGAAACGGTGTGGAGAGTATGGGTGCCAGAGGGACTGAGGCAACGTTTGCTAGAACAGGCGCACGGAGATAGGTCGGCCGGTCATGGCGGTACAGCGAAAACACTGCACAGGCTAAGGGGCAAAGCATTTTGGCCGGGAATGGCAGGAGCCGTGCGAAACTTCGTCGCGAGATGTGAGTTGTGTAAGTGCGCCAAGGCGCCGAACGTATCCTCGAGACCGCCGATGACAGATCGCTTCCGAACGGAGCGGCCGTTTCAGAGGCTTTATGTAGACTTCTGCGGGCCGTACCCGCGGTCGCGGTCGGGAAACACGGTGATCTTCGTAGTTCTGGACCACTTCACAAAATTCGTATTTTTCAAGCCCATGAGGCAGGCGACGGCGCAGGAGGTAATTAGATATCTCGAGACGGAGGTGTTTCACATCTTTGGCGTGCCGGAGACTTTACACTCCGACAATGGTAGGCAATTCATAGCAGATTCGTTTGTGGGGTTTTTAAGGAGCTACGGGGTGAGCCAGGTCAGGACTGCACCGTATGCGCCGCAGGCGAACGCGTCCGAGAGGGTCAATCGGTCGCTGCTCGCCATGCTGCGCACATATATCGCGGGCGCGGACCAGAGCAGTTGGGATGAACACGTGTCGTTGGCGGCCTTTGCAATACGGAGCGCGGTACACGAGGCCATCCAAATAGAGCCGTACACAGCAGTATTCGGGCAAACGATGGTTCAGCACGGCAGAGCGTATGAAACCCTGCGGCGACTCGAGGCATTGCGAGAAACGGACATAGACGTCATCCAGAGAGGGGACCGGACGTGGCTCATCAGAGAGAAGCTGATAAAGAACCTGGAAGAGGCGTACAGGAAAGGGCAGCAGACATACAACACCCGGGCTCGTCCAGTGAGATACCGGGAAGGCGAAATTGTGTACCGGCGGAATTTCAGATTAAGTAGTGCGACCGACGGGTTCAATGCCAAGCTTGCGCCAAAATATCTGCGGTCCATGATCCTGTCATCCAAGGGAAACGCGTTATACGAGGTTGGAGACGCAGCTGGACGATCCGTGGGCATATACCATGCGAAGGACTTACGACGATAAGCAGGAAGCGGCACCGGAAGACCGGCCTTTCGAGCGCCTGGCCAAACAGGAATGGGCTGCAGCGCTCGCCCTGTTGCGTTCACCCTGTGCCCAAAAGCAAGCCAGACGAGCTGGCAGCACCAATTTCAGGACACTTCCTGACACGTCACAAAACGTCATGCCACGTCAGCAAACGTCAGGTGGCGGTTTTCCGGTTTCCGCCTTTTCATCGTCGACAGCGGAGGCGGCAACAAGCAAAAATTTTGATCCGGGAAAATTCCCGGCATCGTAACAGGTAGGCCAGCACCCATCACTGTTTTGTGTCCCAGGCATTCTGGGAAGCGGGTACCTTAAATCCGAAGCACAAATTTGGTAAGCGGAAAGAAGTTACGGTCCGCAAAAGGGCAACTCTCCGATAGAAGTCGGGAAAAGTGCAGGTCCCCACGTTCTGGCCGAGGGAAAAGAAGAAGTGCCACGGGTAAGTCAAATCCATCTTGTAAATGGAAAAGGTGGTAATCAGAGGTAATTTCCATTTTAGGAGATATTCGACAACTCGGGTGCTACGCCACCGAAAAGGCGAGCGGAAGCGAATCACGCCGGGGAGTGAGCGCAGCCACCTCAGGCCCACCTACCGCGACGTCAGCCAGGTCGACAACGAAGCACCACCAGTGGTGCCATCGATTAAGCTGGATTAGCACGGTCTGCAGCCATTACTCGGGCCTTTGCAGCAACAACAGTGCGAGTAAGCACATTGGGCTGGCTCACTTTCACGCCAGCGCGACGACAGCGCGACCCTCGACAACACAAGGGTACGGGGAGGCGAGTGCCGCAATTCGCCTGCGCGGCCGTTAAAGCGGCCTCGAGACCAGCGCCACAATATCGCCCAACCGCCAATATCACCAACGGCATCTCAGCGCAGCGGCGTCATCAGTCGAACGCGGCGTCACTGCAGCTCAGCCACACAGTCATCGCCTCAGCCATCGGGCCACAGCAACTACAACAGCGGGGGCCGACCTAACGTAGGCCCACCGCACTGACCCAACGGTAGCAACCGGTCAGCAAAACCGGCAATAACAACAGCAACCGGTCAGCAAAACCGGCAAAAGCAACAGCAACCAGCAGTAACAACAACAACCGGCTACAGTAACAACAGCCGGCAACAACAACAACAACCGGCAACAATAACAGCAACCAGCATCTGCAACAGCGGGGGCCGACCTAACATAGGCCCACCGCACTGATCCAACGGCAACAACGACGACAAGCGGCGACGAAAACACCAACCAGGCTGTACAGGTTTTTCCTAATTTTAAGTGATTTATATAGGGAGGGTGTAGGGAAAGTGGCGGGGCCATAAGCGCCGACCACTTGATTGGAAAATTTTTTGCTATTGTAACGCCAATGAGCGAGGAGTGGCGCAAGAGCGCATTATAAAAGTGTCGTGAGCCAGCGCGGCTGCGAAAATAAGGTCGAACACGACGACCGCGTAAATTTTAGAGGGTCGACGGCGTCGTCTCATACCCCCCACACTCGAGGACCTATTCCTCTCATTTTCTTTTACTTTTTTTTAGTGACCATTGCACACCCACCCTAACCCCTGTCTCAAGACGTCTTGTAGGCCCGGGCGGGAATGTAATAAACACCTGGTGTCCTGAAGTGGGCATTTAGACGAAGCCATCGATGTCCTGACAGCATAGACGACGGGTCTATTGCTGTTTTCCTTACATATATTAAATCTATTATATTTCACATTTTATTGTTTAATTCACGGCATATCCGATAGAGTGTAGGCATGTGAGTGTGTGTGCCCACAAGTAGTCAACATCCCAAATTTTGGGAGTCACACTGGATAACCAGTCACGACCTGCTAGGGTCGAATGAAGGCACGCACACACACATGCGCACATTCTTGAAGTAGCCAAGGTACCACTAAGGTGGACGAACACAACCACATACACACTAATATACCTATGTAAACGCGTTCTTTTTTTGATTTGAATTTGTTTTAGTCTGACGCTTTGTCGACTATTTTGATTTTTGATTTTTCTCTTCAGTTTAGATTTTAAAGACTCTCATGTTCATAGAGTCGAAAGTACGGAGGGTGGTTGTATAGGTGTGCGAGCGTATCATATATCAGTAGCCCGATCTTTGGGGACCATAGTCCATCCGCGGACGACTCAGCAAGGTCGAATAAGCACACACCCATACACGCGCACACTCCGACTTTAGAATAGTACACCCGTAGAGAGTGGCTACATAAGCATAGTTTAGTTAGAGTTATACACACCTTTGTTCATGCTAATATAATCTAAACATAAGCCAAAGCCCATGAAGGGCATAGCTAACGGCTCATATACAACATTTTCCATTTCTCGTATTTTATGAAGTTATCTTAATAAAGCTATAATGTATTGCTAATTGCTAATTGAAATTAAGTGTTCTTCTTTTCAGATGTGGTGGGGACGGACGGACTTTACAGGTTTGGACATGGGGAGTTTCTAAGGGGGTTCGGGGGGTATTTATTGGGGTCGGCAAAAATATTCTGCCACAGCCGACCAAGGAAGGGAGGGTTTTGAGTGGCCCGGCCAAAACACCATCTAAGGCCGGAAGGGGGAGTTAGTCAAGGGGGGGTTGCAGCGCCTGCAGACCCGAAGTGCAAGTGATATGCGGTCAGGTATGATATTTTTTTGTATGGTGCGGCTGACATGCTTCGGGGAGCCAACGATCCACCCCACAGTCCGGCGAGCTAGCTCGTGCATATACAAGCATACCTGCACGGCTCTCCCGGGGCATGCGACGCGAGGGTGAGTGAACGCCAGGGGACGCAGTATCCTCCACCCAAAGGCCAGCACGTAACATGGTAGCTAAACTTCTTTAGCTAATATATGATTAAATTGAAGATTTCGAAAATGTTTTGTTCTATATAAATAAACACTATGACCGATAGAATAAAGAAAAGAAAAAATTTTGAAAATCGATTAAGCCGTTATTGAGTATTAGCTAAACAAATTTTAAATTGAGATTAGAAAAATAAGAATTTATGTGGTAAATGAGACATGAAACAGATTGGAAACATCAAAGAAAAAATATTTAAAATCGGTTGAGCCGATCCGGAGATCTTACGGTATATACGAACGCCAATTCATTTTTATATATATAGATTACAAATTCTTCACCATGATATAGATTACAGGCCATTCACCACAATATTTAAGACATCTACCAAGTAAGGTGAATTAAGCAAGATTCTTAACCGTGGTTAGTGCCGAAGCTAAAAATACCTTTTAATGAATGTATTTGTATTTTTAAATATAAAACGGAAAAAATCTGTATGGCATTAAGTTCCCTACAGGAACATTTCAGTTGGAATACCTGTGATCTCAACTGACTACAATTTATATGGTGGCTAAACTTCTTTAGCTAATATATGATTAAATTGAAGATTTAGAAAATGTTTTGTTCTATATAAATAAACACTATGTCCGATAGAATAAAGAAAAGAAAAAATTTTGAAAATCGGTTAAGCCGTTATTGAGTATTAGCTAAAAAAAATTTAAATTGAGATTAGAACAAAAAGAATTTATGTGGTAAATGAGACATGAAACAGATTGGAAACATTAAAGAAAAAATATTTAAAATCGGTTGAGCCGATCCGGAGATCTTACGGTATATACGAACGCCAATTCATTTTTATATATATAGATTACAACTTCTTCACCATGATATAGATTACAGGCCATTCACCACAATGTTTGAGCCATCCACCGCAAATAAGGTGAACGGCGCAAAGTTCAGGCCATTCACCACAATATTTAAGACATCTACCAAATAAGGTGAATTAAGCAATATTCTTAACCGTGGTTAGTGCCGAAGCTAAAAATACCTTTTAATGAATGTATTTGTATTTTTAAATATAAAACGGAATAAATCTGTATGGCATTAAGTTCCCTACAGGAACATGTCAGTTAGAATACCAGTGATCTCAACTGACTACAATTTATATGATAGCTAAACTTCTTTAGCTAATATATGATTAAATTGAAGATTTAGAAAATGTTTTGTTCTATATAAATAAACACTATGACCGATATAATAAAGAAAAGAAAAAATTTTGAAAATCGGTTAGCCGTTATTGAGTACTAGCTAAAAAAATTTTAAATTGAGATTAGAAAAAAAAAGAATTTATGTGGTAAATGAGACATGAAATAGATTGGAAACATTAAAGAAAATTTTAAAAATTTGTTCTTTTCTTTATTCTATCGGTCATAGTGTTTATTTATATAGAACAAAACATTTTCTAAATCTTCAATTTAATCATATATTAGCTTAAGAAGTTTAGCTACCATATAAATTGTAGTCAGTTGAGATCACTGGTATTCTAACTGAAATGTTCCTGTAGGGAACTTAATGCCATACAGATTTATTCCGTTTTATATTTAAAAATACAAATACATTCATTAAAAGGTATTTTTAGCTTCGGCACTAACCACGGTTAAGAATCTTGCTTAATTCACCTTATTTGGTAGATGTCTTAAACATTGTGGTGAATGGCCTGTAATCTATATCATGGTGAAGAATTTGTAATCTATATATATAAAAATGAATTGGCGTTCGTATATACCGAAAGATCTCCGGATCGGCTCAACCGATTTTAAATATTTTTTCTTTAATGTTTCCAATCTGTTTCATGTCTCATTTACCACATAAATTCTTTTTGTTCTAATCTCAATTTAAATTTTTTTTAGCTAATACTCAATAACGGCTTAACCGATTTTCAAAATTTTTTCTTTTCTTTATTCTATCGGACATAGTGTTTATTTATATAGAACAAAACATTTTCTAAATCTTCAATTTAATCATATATTAGCTAAAGAAGTTTAGCTACCATATAAATTGTAGTCAGTTGAGATCACAGGTATTCCAACTGAAATGTTCCTGTAGGGAACTTAATGCCATACAGATTTATTCCGTTTTATATTTAAAAATACAAATACATTCATTAAAAGGTATTTTTAGCTTCGGCACTAACCACGGTTAAGAATCTTGCTTAATTCACCTTATTTGGTAGATGTCTTAAACATTGTGGTGAATGGCCTGTAATCTATATCATGGTGAAGAATTTGTAATCTATATATATAAAAATGAATTGGCGTTCGTATATACCGAAAGATCTCCGGATCGGCTCAACCGATTTTAAATATTTTTTCTTTAATGTTTCCAATCTATTTCATGTCTCATTTACCACATAAATTCTTTTTTTTTCTAATCTCAATTTAAAATTTTTTTAGCTAATACTCAATAACGGCTAACCGATTTTCAAAATTTTTTCTTTTCTTTATTCTATCGGTCATAGTGTTTATTTATATAGAACAAAACATTTTCTAAATCTTCAATTTAATCATATATTAGTTAAGAAGTTTAGCTATCATATAAATTGTAGTCAGTTGAGATCACTGGTATTCTAACTGACATGTTCCTTTAGGGAACTTAATGCCATACAGATTTATTCCGTTTTATATTTAAAAATACAAATACCTTCATTAAAAGGTATTTTTAGCTTCGGCACTAACCACGGTTAAGAATCTTGCTTAATTCACCTTACTTGGTAGATGTCTTAAATATTGTGGTGAATGGCCTGTAATCTATATCATGGTGAAGAATTTGTAATCTATATATATAAAAATGAATTGGCGTTCGTATATACCGTAAGATCTCCGGATCGGCTCAACCGATTTTAAATATTTTTTCTTTGATGTTTCCAATCTGTTTCATGTCTCATTTACCACATAAATTCTTATTTTTCTAATCTCAATTTAAAATTTGTTTAGCTAATACTCAATAACGGCTTAATCGATTTTCAAAATTTTTTCTTTTCTTTATTCTATCGGTCATAGTGTTTATTTATATAGAACAAAACATTTTCTAAATCTTCAATTTAATCATATATTAGCTAAAGAAGTTTAGCTACCATATAAATTGTAGTCAGTTGAGATCACTGGTATTCTAACTGAAATGTTCCTGTAGGGAACTTAATGCCATACAGATTTTTTCCGTTTTATATTTAAAAATACAAATACATTCATTAAAAGGTATTTTTAGCTTCGGCACTAACCACGGTTAAGAATCTTGCTTAATTCACCTTATTTGGTAGATGTCTTAAATATTGTGGTGAATGGCCTGAACTTTGCGCCGTTCACCTTATTTGCGGTGGATGGCTCAAACATTGTGGTGAATGGCCTGTAATCTATATCATGGTGAAGAATTTGTAATCTATATATATAAAAATGAATTGGCGTTCGTATATACCGAAAGATCTCCGGATCGGCTCAACCGATTTTAAATATTTTTTCTTTAATGTTTCCAATCTATTTCATGTCTCATTTACCACATAAATTCTTTTTTTTTCTAATCTCAATTTAAAATTTTTTTAGCTAATACTCAATAACGGCTTAATCGATTTTCAAAATTTTTTCTTTTCTTTATTCTATCGGTCATAGTGTTTATTTATATAGAACAAAACATTTTCTAAATCTTCAATTTAATCATATATTAGCTAAAGAAGTTTAGCTACCATATAAATTGTAGTCAGTTGAGATCACTGGTATTCTAACTGAAATGTTCCTGTAGGGAACTTAATGCCATACAGATTTTTTCCGTTTTATATTTAAAAATACAAATACATTCATTAAAAGGTATTTTTAGCTTCGGCACTAACCACGGTTAAGAATCTTGCTTAATTCACCTTACTTGGTAGATGTCTTAAATATTGTGGTGAATGGCCTGTAATCTATATCATGGTGAAGAATTTGTAATCTATATATATAAAAATGAATTGGCGTTCGTATATACCGTAAGATCTCCGGATCGGCTCAACCGATTTTAAATATTTTTTCTTTGATGTTTCCAATCTGTTTCATGTCTCATTTACCACATAAATTCTTATTTTTCTAATCTCAATTTAAAATTTGTTTAGCTAATACTCAATAACGGCCTAATCGATTTTCAAAATTTTTTCTTTTCTTTATTCTATCGGTCATAGTGTTTATTTATATAGAACAAAACATTTTCTAAATCTTCAATTTAATCATATATTAGCTAAAGAAGTTTAGCTACCATATAAATTGTAGTCAGTTGAGATCACTGGTATTCTAACTGAAATGTTCCTGTAGGGAACTTAATGCCATACAGATTTTTTCCGTTTTATATTTAAAAATACAAATACATTCATTAAAAGGTATTTTTAGCTTCGGCACTAACCACGGTTAAGAATCTTGCTTAATTCACCTTATTTGGTAGATGTCTTAAATATTGTGGTGAATGGCCTGAACTTTGCGCCGTTCACCTTATTTGCGGTGGATGGCTCAAACATTGTGGTGAATGGCCTGTAATCTATATCATGGTGAAGAATTTGTAATCTATATATATAAAAATGAATTGGCGTTCGTATATACCGAAAGATCTCCGGATCGGCTCAACCGATTTTAAATATTTTTTCTTTAATGTTTCCAATCTATTTCATGTCTCATTTACCACATAAATTCTTTTTTTTTCTAATCTCAATTTAAAATTTTTTTAGCTAATACTCAATAACGGCTTAATCGATTTTCAAAATTTTTTCTTTTCTTTATTCTATCGGTCATAGTGTTTATTTATATAGAACAAAACATTTTCTAAATCTTCAATTTAATCATATATTAGCTAAAGAAGTTTAGCTACCATATAAATTGTAGTCAGTTGAGATCACTGGTATTCTAACTGAAATGTTCCTGTAGGGAACTTAATGCCATACAGATTTTTTCCGTTTTATATTTAAAAATACAAATACATTCATTAAAAGGTATTTTTAGCTTCGGCACTAACCACGGTTAAGAATCTTGCTTAATTCACCTTACTTGGTAGATGTCTTAAATATTGTGGTGAATGGCCTGTAATCTATATCATGGTGAAGAATTTGTAATCTATATATATAAAAATGAATTGGCGTTCGTATATACCGAAAGATCTCCGGATCGGCTCAACCGATTTTAAATATTTTTTCTTTAATGTTTCCAATCTGTTTCATGTCTCATTTACCACATAAATTCTTTTTGTTCTAATCTCAATTTAAATTTTTTTTAGCTAATACTCAATAACGGCTTAACCGATTTTCAAAATTTTTTCTTTTCTTTATTCTATCGGACATAGTGTTTATTTATATAGAACAAAACATTTTCTAAATCTTCAATTTAATCATATATTAGCTAAAGAAGTTTAGCTACCATATAAATTGTAGTCAGTTGAGATCACAGGTATTCCAACTGAAATGTTCCTGTAGGGAACTTAATGCCATACAGATTTATTCCGTTTTATATTTAAAAATACAAATACATTCATTAAAAGGTATTTTTAGCTTCGGCACTAACCACGGTTAAGAATCTTGCTTAATTCACCTTATTTGGTAGATGTCTTAAACATTGTGGTGAATGGCCTGTAATCTATATCATGGTGAAGAATTTGTAATCTATATATATAAAAATGAATTGGCGTTCGTATATACCGAAAGATCTCCGGATCGGCTCAACCGATTTTAAATATTTTTTCTTTAATGTTTCCAATCTATTTCATGTCTCATTTACCACATAAATTCTTTTTTTTTCTAATCTCAATTTAAAATTTTTTTAGCTAATACTCAATAACGGCTAACCGATTTTCAAAATTTTTTCTTTTCTTTATTCTATCGGTCATAGTGTTTATTTATATAGAACAAAACATTTTCTAAATCTTCAATTTAATCATATATTAGCTAAAGAAGTTTAGCTATCATATAAATTATAGTCAGTTGAGATCACTGGTATTCTAACTGACATGTTCCTTTAGGGAACTTAATGCCATACAGATTTATTCCGTTTTATATTTAAAAATACAAATACATTCATTAAAAGGTATTTTTAGCTTCGGCACTAACCACGGTTAAGAATATTGCTTAATTCACCTTATTTGGTAGATGTCTTAAATATTGTGGTGAATGGCCTGAACTTTGCGCCGTTCACCTTATTTGCGGTGGATGGCTCAAACATTGTGGTGAATGGCCTGTAATCTATATCATGGTGAAGAAGTTGTAATCTATATATATAAAAATGAATTGGCGTTCGTATATACCGTAAGATCTCCGGATCGGCTCAACCGATTTTAAATATTTTTTCTTTAATGTTTCCAATCTGTTTCATGTCTCATTTACCACATAAATTCTTTTTGTTCTAATCTCAATTTAAATTTTTTTTAGCTAATACTCAATAACGGCTTAACCGATTTTCAAAATTTTTTCTTTTCTTTATTCTATCGGACATAGTGTTTATTTATATAGAACAAAACATATTCTAAATCTTCAATTTAATCATATATTAGCTAAAGAAGTTTAGCTACCATATAAATTGTAGTCAGTTGAGATCACAGGTATTCCAACTGAAATGTTCCTGTAGGGAACTTAATGCCATACAGATTTTTTCCGTTTTATATTTAAAAATACAAATACATTCATTAAAAGGTATTTTTAGCTTCGGCACTAACCACGGTTAAGAATCTTGCTTAATTCACCTTACTTGGTAGATGTCTTAAATATTGTGGTGAATGGCCTGTAATCTATATCATGGTGAAGAATTTGTAATCTATATATATAAAAATGAATTGGCGTTCGTATATACCGTAAGATCTCCGGATCGGCTCAACCGATTTTAAATATTTTTTCTTTGATGTTTCCAATCTGTTTCATGTCTCATTTACCACATAAATTCTTATTTTTCTAATCTCAATTTAAAATTTGTTTAGCTAATACTCAATAACGGCTTAATCGATTTTCAAAATTTTTTCTTTTCTTTATTCTATCGGTCATAGTGTTTATTTATATAGAACAAAACATTTTCTAAATCTTCAATTTAATCATATATTAGCTAAAGAAGTTTAGCTACCATATAAATTGTAGTCAGTTGAGATCACTGGTATTCTAACTGAAATGTTCCTGTAGGGAACTTAATGCCATACAGATTTTTTCCGTTTTATATTTAAAAATACAAATACATTCATTAAAAGGTATTTTTAGCTTCGGCACTAACCACGGTTAAGAATCTTGCTTAATTCACCTTATTTGGTAGATGTCTTAAATATTGTGGTGAATGGCCTGAACTTTGCGCCGTTCACCTTATTTGCGGTGGATGGCTCAAACATTGTGGTGAATGGCCTGTAATCTATATCATGGTGAAGAAGTTGTAATCTATATATATAAAAATGAATTGGCGTTCGTATATACCGTAAGATCTCCGGATCGGCTCAACCGATTTTAAATATTTTTTCTTTAATGTTTCCAATCTGTTTCCTGTCTCATTTACCACATAAATTCTTTTTTTTCTAATCTCAATTTAAATTTTTATTAGCTAATACTCAATAACGGCTAAACCGATTTTCAAAATTTTTTCTTTTCTTTATTCTATCGGACATAGTGTTTATTTATATAGAACAAAACATTTTCTAAATCTCCAATTTAATCATATATTAGCTAAAGAAGTTTAGCTACCGTATAAATTGTAGTCAGTTGAGATCACTGGTATTCTAACTGAAATGTTCCTGTAGGAAACTTAATGCAATACAGATTTTTTCCGTTTTATATTTAAAAATACAAATACATTCATTAAAAGGTATTTTTAGCTTCGGCACTAACCACGGTTAAGAATCTTGCTTAATTCACCTTATTTGGTAGATGTCTTAAATATTGTGGTGAATGGCCTGTAATCTATATCATGGTGAAGAATTTGTAATCTATATATATAAAAATGAATTGGCGTTCGTATATACCGTAAGATCTCCGGATCGGCTCAACCGATTTTAAATATTTTTTCTTTAATGTTTCCAATCTGTTTCATGTCCCATTTACCACATAAATTCTTTTTTTTCTAATCTCAATTTAAAATTTTTTTAGCTAATACTCAATAACGGCTTAACCGATTTTCAAAATTTTTTCTTTTCTTTATTCTATCGGACATAGTGTTTATTTATATAGAACAAAACATTTTCTAAATCTTCAATTTAATCATATATTAGCTAAAGAAGTTTAGCTACTATATACATTGTAGTCAGTTGAGATCACTGGTATTCTAACTGAAATGTTCCTGTAGGGAACTTAATGCCATACAGATTTTTTCCGTTTTATATTTAAAAATACAAATGGTGAATTCCTTTTCGCTACTATTGCGAACGTTGAAAAAGTGAATGAATGAAAAGTTTTGATTGGGAATATAGGTTGTTATTCCGTCCTTTTTCATAATCTATGTTATGGTGAAGAAGTTGTAATCTATATACATATATAAAAATGAATTGGCGTTCGTATATACCGTAAGATCTCCGGATCGGCTCAACCGATTTTAAATATTTTTTCTTTAATGTTTTCAATCTGTTTCATGTCTCATTTACCACATAAATTCTTATTTTTCTAATCTCAATTTAAAATTTGTTTAGCTAAAACTCAATAACGGCTTAACCGATTTTAAAAATTTGTTCTTTTCTTTATTCTATCGGTCATAGTGTTTATTTATATAGAACAAAACATTTTCTAAATCTTCAATTTAATCATATATTAGCTAAAGAAGTTTAGCTACCATATAAATTGTAGTCAGTTGAGATCACTGGTATTCTAACTGAAATGTTCCTGTAGGGAACTTAATGCCATACAGATTTATTCCGTTTTATATTTAAAAATACAAATACATTCATTAAAAGGTTAAGAATCTTGCTTAATTCACCTTATTTGGTAGATGTCTTAAACATTGTGGTGAATGGCCTGTAATCTATATCATGGTGAAGAATTTGTAATCTATATATATATAAATGAATTGGCGTTCGTATATACCGAAAGATCTCCGGATCGGCTCAACCGATTTTAAATATTTTTTCTTTAATGTTTCCAATCTGTTTCATTTCTCATTTACCACATAAATTCTTTTTTTTCTAATCTCAATTTAAAATTTTTTTAGCTAATACTCAATAACGGCTTAACCGATTTTCAAAATTTTTTCTTTTCTTTATTCTATCGGACATAGTGTTTATATATATAGAACAAAACATTTTCTAAATCTTCAATTTAATCATATATTAGCTAAAGAAGTTTAGCTACCATATACATTGTAGTCAGTTGAGATCACTGGTATTCTAACTTAAATGTTCCTGTAGGGAACTTAATGCCATACAGATTTATTCCGTTTTATATTTAAAAATACAAATACATTCATTAAAAGGTATTTTTAGCTTCGGTACTAACCACGGTTAGAATCTTGCTTAATTCACCTTATTTGGTAGATGTCTTAAACATTGTGGTGAATGGCCTGTAATCTATATCATGGTGAAGAATTTGTAATCTATATATATAAAAATGAATTGGCGTTCGTATATACCGTAAGATCTCCGGATCGGCTCAACCGATTTTAAATATTTTTTCTTTAATGTTTCCAATCTGTTTCATGTCTCATTTACCACATAAATTCTTTTTTTTCTAATCTCAATTTAAATTTGTTTTAGCTAATACCCAATAACGGCTTAACCGATTTTCAAAATTTTTTCTTTTATTTATTCTACCGGACATAGTGTTTATTTATATAGAACAAACCATTTTCTAAATCTTCAATTTAATCATATATTAGCTAAAGAAGTTTAGCTACCATATAAATTGTAGTCAGTTGAGATCACTGGTATTCTAACTGAAATGTTCCTGTAGGGAACTTAATGCCATACAGATTTTTTCCGTTTTATATTTAAAAATACAAATACATTCATTAAAAGGTATTTTTAGCTTCGGCACTAACCACGGTTAAGAATCTTGCTTAATTCACCTTATTTGGTAGATGTCTTAAATATTGTGGTGAATGGCCTGAACTTTGCGCCGTTCACCTTATTTGCGGTGGATGGCTCAAACATTGTGGTGAATGGCCTGTAATCTGTATCATGGTGAAGAAGTTGTAATCTATATATATAAAAATGAATTGGCGTTCGTGTATACCGTAAGATCTCCGGATCGGCTCAACCGATTTTATATATTTTTTCTTTAATGTTTCCAATCTGTTTCATGTCTCATTTACCACATAAATTCTTTTGTTTCTAATCTCAATTTAAAATTTTTTTAGCTAATACTCAATAACGGCTTAACCGATTTTCAAAATTTTTTCTTTTCTTTATTCTATCGGAAATAGTTTTTATTTATATAGAACAAAACATTTTCTAAATCTTCAATTTAATCATATATTAGCTAAAGAAGTTTAGCTACCATATAAATTGTAGTCAGTTGAGATCACTGGTATTCTAACTGAAATGTTCCTGTAGGGAACTTAATGCCATACAGATTTTTTCCGTTTAATATTTAAAAATACAAATGGTGAATTCCTTTTCGCTACTATTGCGAATGTTGAAAAAGTGAATGAATGAAAAGTTTTGATTGTGAATATAGGTTGTTGATTGTGAATATAGGTTGTTATTCCGTCCTTTTTCATAATCTATGTGATGGTGAAGAAGTTGTAATCTATATATAAAAATGAAAATGTAGTTTTCCCAGTTAGGCTGTGTGCCGATCGGGCGTCAACCCAAAAAAAAAAAAAATTGTGATCAGTAAATCAGACAAAATATCGGAAAGTATCCACCAAAAATTGCCGTAATGGCTTCTGTTATTGTTATGCAACATACGTTTGTACATATCGTTGTTGCCTATGCGAAACCACCTATCGACCAAATGCAAAACTTCCCAAATCACAAAAGTGCAAAACCGCCTATAGGCAAAATAATTCCACAAAAAACTAACTCACTACTTAAAAGTTTAGTTCAATTCTATGTTATTCAGGTAAATATTATCTTTTAAAAACAGAAACAAAAATTAAGTTAAAACATTAGCTATACATAGAAGTTAGGTTTTGCTCTCCTGTAAAATTTGACTGCTTTCAGATAGGTGGTTTTGCAAAGGCATCAACGATATGTATTCTGTGGTTCTTATGTGTTTTTTTTTAGAACTACGAGGTCTAAACCTGTATCCGGAGAGCACAAATGTTATATTATCAGCAAAAGGAATGAACAATAACTCATAAATTTTTTCCAAAAAAGGGGTTCTTGCGGATATCTGCCTAGGATTTGAGTGAAAGTTTTAAACAGAATATACACATATGCATAAAAGTGCAAAAATTACACAGGTTGCACGTTGGAATACGTACAACAAAAATTCCCAAATTGTACACCAAATGCTGTGTTCCAAATGGTTGAAAAAAGCAAAATTTTGACAGAGCGATGGTAAATTCTGACAGTTATCGTGGCAAATATAAAGGTAAAATTTTGACAACCAATAATGTCGGCACAGAGATGCATGTGCTGTTTACATTTATATTATTTCACATAAAGTTATGTTCCCACGCGTTATTAAACACAAAAATATAATATAATGCCAAATAGCAAATATTCGTTCACCATAGGAAATTTGTTCACCTCATTTTACTCTGACGAAAACAAATATCATTTGATACATAGCCAAAGTCACAAAAGCCATAAGGCACTGATATGCATTGCAGAGTTAAAGAACTACGAAGGAGGAACATTGACAGGACAACGTCTGTCGGGTCAGCTAGTCTATATATATAAAAATGAATTGGCGTTCGTATATACCGTAAGATCTCCGGATCGGCTCAACCGATTTTAAATATTTTTTCTTTAATGTTTCCAATCTGTTTCATGTCCCATTTACCACATAAATTCTTTTTTTTCTAATCTCAATTTAAAATTTTCTTAGCTAATACTCAATAACGGCTTAACCGATTTTCAAAATTTTTTCTTTTCTTTATTCTATCGGACATAGTGTTTATTTATATAGAACAAAACATTTTCTAAATCTTCAATTTAATCATATATTAGCTAAAGAAGTTTAGCTACTATATACATTGTAGTCAGTTGAGATCACTGGTATTCTAACTGAAATGTTCCTGTAGGGAACTTAATGCCATACAGATTTTTTCCGTTTTATATTTAAAAATACAAATGGTGAATTCCTTTTCGCTACTATTGCGAATGTTGAAAAAGTGAATGAATGAAAAGTTTTGATTGGGAATATAGGTTGTTATTCCGTCCTTTTTCATAATCTATGTTATGGTGAAGAAGTTGTAATCTATATACATATATAAAAATGAATTGGCGTTCGTATATACCGTAAGATCTCCGGATCGGCTCAACCGATTTTAAATATTTTTTCTTTAATGTTTTCAATCTGTTTCATGTCTCATTTACCACATAAATTCTTATTTTTCTAATCTCAATTTAAAATTTGTTTAGCTAAAACTCAATAACGGCTTAACCGATTTTAAAAATTTGTTCTTTTCTTTATTCTATCGGTCATAGTGTTTATTTATATAGAACAAAACATTTTCTAAATCTTCAATTTAATCATATATTAGCTAAATTCTTTTTTTTCTAATCTCAATTTAAATTTGTTTTAGCTAATACCCAATAACGGCTTAACCGATTTTCAAAATTTTTTCTTTTATTTATTCTACCGGACATAGTGTTTATTTATATAGAACAAACCATTTTCTAAATCTTCAATTTAATCATATATTAGCTAAAGAAGTTTAGCTACCATATAAATTGTAGTCAGTTGAGATCACTGGTATTCTAACTGAAATGTTCCTGTAGGGAACTTAATGCCATACAGATTTTTTCCGTTTTATATTTAAAAATACAAATACATTCATTAAAAGGTATTTTTAGCTTCGGCACTAACCACGGTTAAGAATCTTGCTTAATTCACCTTATTTGGTAGATGTCTTAAATATTGTGGTGAATGGCCTGAACTTTGCGCCGTTCACCTTATTTGCGGTGGATGGCTCAAACATTGTGGTGAATGGCCTGTAATCTGTATCATGGTGAAGAAGTTGTAATCTATATATATAAAAATGAATTGGCGTTCGTGTATACCGTAAGATCTCCGGATCGGCTCAACCGATTTTATATATTTTTTCTTTAATGTTTCCAATCTGTTTCATGTCTCATTTACCACATAAATTCTTTTGTTTCTAATCTCAATTTAAAATTTTTTTAGCTAATACTCAATAACGGCTTAACCGATTTTCAAAATTTTTTCTTTTCTTTATTCTATCGGACATAGTTTTTATTTATATAGAACAAAACATTTTCTAAATCTTCAATTTAATCATATATTAGCTAAAGAAGTTTAGCTACCATATAAATTGTAGTCAGTTGAGATCACTGGTATTCTAACTGAAATGTTCCTGTAGGGAACTTAATGCCATACAGATTTTTTCCGTTTAATATTTAAAAATACAAATGGTGAATTCCTTTTCGCTACTATTGCGAATGTTGAAAAAGTGAATGAATGAAAAGTTTTGATTGTGAATATAGGTTGTTGATTGTGAATATAGGTTGTTATTCCGTCCTTTTTCATAATCTATGTGATGGTGAAGAAGTTGTAATCTATATATAAAAATGAAAATGTAGTTTTCCCAGTTAGGCTGTGGGCCGATCGGGCGTCAACCCAAAAAAAAAAAAAATTGTGATCAGTAAATCAGACAAAATATCGGAAAGTATCCACCAAAAATTGCCGTAATGGCTTCTGTTATTGTTATGCAACATACGTTTGTACATATCGTTGTTGCCTATGCGAAACCACCTATCGACCAAATGCAAAACTTCCCAAATCACAAAAGTGCAAAACCGCCTATAGGCAAAATAATTCCACAAAAAACTAACTCACTACTTAAAAGTTTAGTTCAATTCTATGTTATTCAGGTAAATATTATCTTTTAAAAACAGAAACAAAAATTAAGTTAAAACATTAGCTATACATAGAAGTTAGGTTTTGCTCTCCTGTAAAATTTGACTGCTTTCAGATAGGTGGTTTTGCAAAGGCATCAACGATATGTATTCTGTGGTTCTTATGTGTTTTTTTTTTAGAACTACGAGGTCTAAACCTGTATCCGGAGAGCACAAATGTTATATTATCAGCAAAAGGAATGAACAATAACTCATAAATTTTTTCCAAAAAAGGGGTTCTTGCGGATATCTGCCTAGGATTTGAGTGAAAGTTTTAAGCAGAATATACACATATGCATAAAAGTGCAAAAATTACACAGGTTGCACGTTGGAATACGTACAACAAAAATTCCCAAATTGTACACCAAATGCTGTGTTCCAAATGGTTGAAAAAAGCAAAATTTTGACAGAGCGATGGTAAATTCTGACAGTTATCGTGGCAAATATAAAGGTAAAATTTTGACAACCAATAATGTCGGCACAGAGATGCATGTGCTGTTTACATTTATATTATTTCACATAAAGTTATGTTCCCACGCGTTATTAAACACAAAAATATAATATAATGCCAAATAGCAAATATTCGTTCACCATAGGAAATTTGTTCACCTCATTTTACTCTGACGAAAACAAATATCATTTGATACATAGCCAAAGTCACAAAAGCCATAAGGCACTGATATGCATTGCAGAGTTAAAGAACTACGAAGGAGGAACATTGACAGGACAACGTCTGTCGGGTCAGCTAGTCTATATATATAAAAATGAATTGGCGTTCGTATATACCGTAAGATCTCCGGATCGGCTCAACCGATTTTAAATATTTTTTCTTTAATGTTTCCAATCTGTTTCATGTCCCATTTACCACATAAATTCTTTTTTTTCTAATCTCAATTTAAAATTTTTTTAGCTAATACTCAATAACGGCTTAACCGATTTTCAAAATTTTTTCTTTTCTTTATTCTATCGGACATAGTGTTTATTTATATAGAACAAAACATTTTCTAAATCTTCAATTTAATCATATATTAGCTAAAGAAGTTTAGCTACTATATACATTGTAGTCAGTTGAGATCACTGGTATTCTAACTGAAATATTCCTGTAGGGAACTTAATGCCATACAGATTTTTTCCGTTTTATATTTAAAAATACAAATGGTGAATTCCTTTTCGCTACTATTGCGAATGTTGAAAAAGTGAATGAATGAAAAGTTTTGATTGGGAATATAGGTTGTTATTCCGTCCTTTTTCATAATCTATGTTATGGTGAAGAAGTTGTAATCTATATACATATATAAAAATGAATTGGCGTTCGTATATACCGTAAGATCTCCGGATCGGCTCAACCGATTTTAAATATTTTTTCTTTAATGTTTTCAATCTGTTTCATGTCTCATTTACCACATAAATTCTTATTTTTCTAATCTCAATTTAAAATTTGTTTAGCTAAAACTCAATAACGGCTTAACCGATTTTAAAAATTTGTTCTTTTCTTTATTCTATCGGTCATAGTGTTTATTTATATAGAACAAAACATTTTCTAAATCTTCAATTTAATCATATATTAGCTAAAGAAGTTTAGCTACCATATAAATTGTAGTCAGTTGAGATCACTGGTATTCTAACTGAAATGTTCCTGTAGGGAACTTAATGCCATACAGATTTATTCCGTTTTATATTTAAAAATACAAATACATTCATTAAAAGGTATTTTTAGCTTCGGCACTAACCACGGTTAAGAATCTTGCTTAATTCACCTTATTTGGTAGATGTCTTAAACATTGTGGTGAATGGCCTGTAATCTATATCATGGTGAAGAATTTGTAATCTATATATATATAAATGAATTGGCGTTCGTATATACCGAAAGATCTCCGGATCGGCTCAACCGATTTTAAATATTTTTTCTTTAATGTTTCCAATCTGTTTCATTTCTCATTTACCACATAAATTCTTTTTTTTCTAATCTCAATTTAAAATTTTTTTAGCTAATACTCAATAACGGCTTAACCGATTTTCAAAATTTTTTCTTTTCTTTATTCTATCGGACATAGTGTTTATATATATAGAACAAACCATTTTCTAAATCTTCAATTTAATCATATATTAGCTAAAGAAGTTTAGCTACCATATAAATTGTAGTCAGTTGAGATCACTGGTATTCTAACTGAAATGTTCCTGTAGGGAACTTAATGCCATACAGATTTTTTCCGTTTTATATTTAAAAATACAAATACATTCATTAAAAGGTATTTTTAGCTTCGGCACTAACCACGGTTAAGAATCTTGCTTAATTCACCTTATTTGGTAGATGTCTTATATATTGTGGTGAATGGCCTGAACTTTGCGCCGTTCACCTTATTTGCGGTGGATGGCTCAAACATTGTGGTGAATGGCCTGTAATCTGTATCATGGTGAAGAAGTTGTAATCTATATATATAAAAATGAATTGGCGTTCGTGTATACCGTAAGATCTCCGGATCGGCTCAACCGATTTTATATATTTTTTCTTTAATGTTTCCAATCTGTTTCATGTCTCATTTACCACATAAATTCTTTTGTTTCTAATCTCAATTTAAAATTTTTTTAGCTAATACTCAATAACGGCTTAACCGATTTTCAAAATTTTTTCTTTTCTTTATTCTATCGGACATAGTTTTTATTTATATAGAACAAAACATTTTCTAAATCTTCAATTTAATCATATATTAGCTAAAGAAGTTTAGCTACCATATAAATTGTAGTCAGTTGAGATCACTGGTATTCTAACTGAAATGTTCCTGTAGGGAACTTAATGCCATACAGATTTTTTCCGTTTAATATTTAAAAATACAAATGGTGAATTCCTTTTCGCTACTATTGCGAATGTTGAAAAAGTGAATGAATGAAAAGTTTTGATTGTGAATATAGGTTGTTGATTGTGAATATAGGTTGTTATTCCGTCCTTTTTCATAATCTATGTGATGGTGAAGAAGTTGTAATCTATATATAAAAATGAAAATGTAGTTTTCCCAGTTAGGCTGTGTGCCGATCGGGCGTCAACCCAAAAAAAAAAAAATTGTGATCAGTAAATCAGACAAAATATCGGAAAGTATCCACCAAAAATTGCCGTAATGGCTTCTGTTATTGTTATGCAACATACGTTTGTACATATCGTTGTTGCCTATGCGAAACCACCTATCGACCAAATGCAAAACTTCCCAAATCACAAAAGTGCAAAACCGCCTATAGGCAAAATAATTCAACAAAAAACTAACTCACTACTTAAAAGTTTAGTTCAATTCTATGTTATTCAGGTAAATATTATCTTTTAAAAACAGAAACAAAAATTAAGTTAAAACATTAGCTATACATAGAAGTAAGGTTTTGCTCTCCTGTAAAATTTGACTGCTTTCAGATAGGTGGTTTTGCAAAGGCATCAACGATATGTATTCTGTGGTTCTTATGTGTTTTTTTTTAGAACTACGAGGTCTAAACCTGTATCCGGAGAGCACAAATGTTATATTATCAGCAAAAGGAATGAACAATAACTCATAAATTTTTTCCAAAAAAGGGGTTCTTGCGGATATCTGCCTAGGATTTGAGTGAAAGTTTTAAGCAGAATATACACATATGCATAAAAGTGCAAAAATTACACAGGTTGCACGTTGGAATACGTACAACAAAAATTCCCAAATTGTACACCAAATGCTGTGTTCCAAATGGTTGAAAAAAGCAAAATTTTGACAGAGCGATGGTAAATTCTGACAGTTATCGTGGCAAATATAAAGGTAAAATTTTGACAACCAATAATGTCGGCACAGAGATGCATGTGCTGTTTACATTTATATTATTTCACATAAAGTTATGTTCCCACGCGTTATTAAACACAAAAATATAATATAATGCCAAATAGCAAATATTCGTTCACCATAGGAAATTTGTTCACCTCATTTTACTCTGACGAAAACAAATATCATTTGATACATAGCCAAAGTCACAAAAGCCATAAGGCACTGATATGCATTGCAGAGTTAAAGAACTACGAAGGAGGAACATTGACAGGACAACGTCTGTCGGGTCAGCTAGTCTATATATAAAAATGAAAATGTAGTTTTCCCAGTTAGGCTGTGTGCCGATCGGGCGTCAACCCAAAAAAAAAAAAAATTGTGATCAGTAAATCAGACAAAATATCGGAAAGTATCCACCAAAAATTGCCGTAATGGCTTCTGTTATTGTTATGCAACATACGTTTGTACATATCGTTGTTGCCTATGCGAAACCACCTATCGACCAAATGCAAAACTTCCCAAATCACAAAAGTGCAAAACCGCCTATAGGCAAAATAATTCCACAAAAAACTAACTCACTACTTAAAAGTTTAGTTCAATTCTATGTTATTCAGGTAAATATTATCTTTTAAAAACAGAAACAAAAATTAAGTTAAAACATTAGCTATACATAGAAGTTAGGTTTTGCTCTCCTGTAAAATTTGACTGCTTTCAGATAGGTGGTTTTGCAAAGGCATCAACGATATGTATTCTGTGGTTCTTATGTGTTTTTTTTTAGAACTACGAGGTCTAAACCTGTATCCGGAGAGCACAAATGTTATATTATCAGCAAAAGGAATGAACAATAACTCATAAATTTTTTCCAAAAAAGGGGTTCTTGCGGATATCTGCCTAGGATTTGAGTGAAAGTTTTAAACAGAATATACACATATGCATAAAAGTGCAAAAATTACACAGGTTGCACGTTGGAATACGTACAACAAAAATTCCCAAATTGTACACCAAATGCTGTGTTCCAAATGGTTGAAAAAAGCAAAATTTTGACAGAGCGATGGTAAATTCTGACAGTTATCGTGGCAAATATAAAGGTAAAATTTTGACAACCAATAATGTCGGCACAGAGATGCATGTGCTGTTTACATTTATATTATTTCACATAAAGTTATGTTCCCACGCGTTATTAAACACAAAAATATAATATAATGCCAAATAGCAAATATTCGTTCACCATAGGAAATTTGTTCACCTCATTTTACTCTGACGAAAACAAATATCATTTGATACATAGCCAAAGTCACAAAAGCCATAAGGCACTGATATGCATTGCAGAGTTAAAGAACTACGAAGGAGGAACATTGACAGGACAACGTCTGTCGGGTCAGCTAGTCTATATATAAAAATTGAGCCTATTTTCCTTGCTGACGCTATAACTCTAGAACGGCAGGACCGAATTAAACGAAATTTTGCACGTAGTTTTTGATTGAGCCTGACATGGTTTATGGCCAAAAAAAGTATAAGAAACCGGGAAGGTTTTGGAGATATTCCACAAAATGTGGACCAGGGGTAACTCCAGAAAGTGTTTGTACGATATGGGTATCAAATGAAAGCTATTGATGAGTGTTCTAACATGGAGTGGTTTTGAGTCCCATATGGGTCTCGTTTCCGAGATATTGACCCAAATGTGGACCAGGGGTGACTCCAGAAAGTGTTTGTACGATATGGGTATCAAATGAAAAGTATTGATGAGTGTTCTAACATGGAGTGGTTTTGAGTGCCATATGGGGTCCCGTTTCCGAGATATTGACCCAAATGTGGACCAGAGGTGACTCCAGAAAGTGTTTGTACTATATGGGTATCAAATGAAAGGTATTGATGAGTGTTCTAACATGGAGTGGTTTTGAGTCCCATATGGGGTCCCGTTTCCGAGATATTGACCCAAATGTGGACCAGAGGTAACTCCAGAAAGTGTTTGTACGATATGGGTATCAAATGAAAGGTGTTGACGAGCGCTTGAACATAGTGTAGTTATTAGTCGAGGTATTTCCCAAAATATGGACCAGGTGTGACCCCAGACGGGTTTTCTACAATATGGGTATCAAATAAAAGGTATTGATGAGTATTTAAAAAAGAGGTGATTTTCAATACCCTATGCGACCCGTTTTCCGAGATATCTACCAAAATGTGGACCAGGGGTGACCTTAGAAGGTGTTTATACGATATGGGTGTCGAATAAAAGGTGTTGATGAGTATTTAAAAAAGAGGTGATTTTCAGGACCCTATGCTAACCCGCTTACGAGATATCCAAAAATGAGGACCAGGGGTGACCCTGGTATAATATAAAAATATGTCGGAAAGCAGGAAAATAATGGAAGTCATTTTTCACATACATCGCCATTAAGTTTATGTGACATTTTTTCTTATGCGCACGTTCTTTCAAACGCAAAATTAAAACCGGTATTGTGTTCACTGTGAAATTGAAAAATGTATAGTAACTCATCAATTGAGAACGGCTGGACCGATTTCACAATTTGTTTTTTTTTGTATTTGTTTGTGCCCCGAGAAGGTTCTTCAGAAAGAAAAAGTTAAAAAAGTTTCTGGAATCCTGAGATATTGACCTAAATGTGGACCAGGGGTGGCCCCGAATGTATTTTTACAATATGCGTATCAAATTAAAGGTGTTGATGAGAGTTTTCACAAGGAACAGTTTTCCATTAGGTGGACTAAGGCTGACCAAAGAATAAGCTCATATAATATAGCTATCATATCAAAAGTGTTGATGACTGTGTCCGCTTAGAGTGAATTCAAGAAAAAAATTATTATACAAAAGCTTTTTCATAGAGCTGTTTGCCTTATCTATCTATATATATAAAAATGAAATGGTGTTCAGTTGTCACGCTAAAACTCGAAAACGGCTGAACCAAATTATATACTTCCTTTGCAGGGTTTCTTTGTTATTACCACGCGCAGGTCATGTATTAAAATCAAAACAAAATATTAGGAGGGCATGGTACCTCCCATACAATTTTATTAATTTGGCTGTTATATTTTGTGGCTATGTATGATACAATTGCTATGTATGATACAATTGCTATGTATGATACAATTGCTATGTATGATAAAATTGGATCTATTTATGCGAATATTGGTTGTTGTCTTTGTCGTCTATGTTTATCTTCACTACTGCGCTGTAGATGGCCAGAACGTCAGATGACGCTAGATGGTGCACATCAACACACACACACACGCTGTACATAATTGCCTTTGTTGCTGTTTACATTAGTACAGCAATCTATATCTATATCTATTCTATATATCCATATAAAAATGAAATGGTGTTCAGTTGTAACGCTAAAACTCGAAAACGGCTGAACCAAATTATATACTCACCACCATATGGCGGTGTTAGTCATGAATTGGTACGAAGTTAATTGAACGAAAAATTCTTTATTTCAAAGCTTTTCACGGTAAAAAATGCGAATTTTTTGGAATTTTCCATTGTCAATTGAAGTTTTGCTTTGATGTTACTCTTTGTGTTGCAATCGAACATGCAAAATTTAATGCGCGTTGGTCCATTGATATACATACATATCTTACTAATACACTGAAATAAAAAAGTTGAAAGTGCACATTGAAAACCACTTTCAAGCGATTGATGGTAATACTGTAAATATTACAGTATTTACTGTAAAATTGGCAGTAAAAACATGTGATTTTTGCATAATGATATGAGTCCACTTTAAAATTTACAGTAATTCATGTCAATATGATAGTATATTCGAAGAATGATAGGGGCTCACTTTCAAAATTTATATTACCCACTGTTGGACGAAAAATGACAGGGTTTACTATCAATTTGACGGCCGTTTACTGTAGATTTTTTTTTCAGTGTATACAAAAACGTAAGTGTGTGAGTGACTTAATTTTTGTGACTCTTTCACGTCTAAACTAATGTCTCGAACTTTACGAAATTTTGCACACTAATTCTTTGGAGTACAGAATAGAAACACGCATAATTATATTTCGATATATTTATCGATAACAGAGTTATCGGTCAAATTGCAGTTTTACGTAAACTTTGGATTATTCGCAGAAAATTGGTATCAAACGGAAGTGGAAGAACACCGTTTTCATTTGGACGTTGGTTCACTTCGATATATTTATCGATAACAGAGTTATCGGTCAATATGTGGTTTCGGGTAAACTTTGGAATATCCGCACACAATTGATATCAAACGAAAAGGAAAGACGGCAGCTTTCATTCGGACTTTGGTTCATTTCGATATATTAATATTCGCACAAAATTGGTATAAAAAGAAAGCGGAAGGCCACAGGTTTCATTTGGACTTTGCTTCATTTATGGAAACATCTATTTTGAGAACGGCTGGACCTAATACACATATCTAAATTTGGAAGGTAGATTTTGTATCCGCTCGAGATGGTTATACGCTAAAAAATAAAGGCATTTGGAAAGGTTTTGGAGATGTCCCTAAAAATGTTGACCAGGGTAACATACTGTCTGATGTCGACTGAGTAGGACGTGTTTTGGTGCGCTCTAACAAAAAAGCATTTTTTCCTCAGTATATTTCACTATAAATTTCCAAATATCTTGTGTTGCCGGTGTGTGTTTGCTGTGAACTGTTTGTGCTTAAGAAAAAAATAACTTGGTTTTGTACAAATCACCTAGTTAAATCTAATAGCTTAAAACAATAAAACACTAAAGAACTAAAAGTACAAAAAACTAAACACAACCTTAAAGAAAATAAAACAAAAACAATAACAAACCAACTATGTCGCGGAGAAATCAGACAAAACCACTGACTTCCCCCCCTAAAACACCGCTCGCTGCAGCATCTGCTATACTTGAGAGAGTGGAAAAGAAACTGGAAGATAATGCATCTGCCTTACTTGACAGAATGGAAAAAAAGTTCGAAGAGCAGAAAGAATCTCTCGTTAAACAATTAACTGCAATGATAGAAAGGCAAGAAGAGCGGATTATGCAGAAATTCGGTGAGTTGGCTGCAGAAACTGCAAATTTAAAGCTTAAGTTAGCGGCTATTGAGGGGAGAGTGACTGCGGTTAAGAATGCGTGCTCAAACGTACTCATTCTTCGTAACGAATTGATGGCAGCTCAGGCCACTGTCTATGCGCTTGAATGCAGCGCTGTTGCCACTGATCTGATTGTTACTGGTATTCCGAAAGCAAAGAGTGAGTGCCTGCCTGAAATCTTCTCCAAAATCTGCAAGGCGATTGATCACAAACCACCACCTTTGCGCGATGCTTTTCGGGTAAAGAATGCTAGAATTGGTAAACAACAACAAACAAATAATGATTGCCCTATTGTTGTTAAGTTTTTCTCCGCATCAGACCGTACTGAACTGCTAAAATCTGTTGCTCTATTCTGCAAATCAAAGAAGAGATCGCTTGCGCTAGCAGATATTGATTTGCCTGGATATGGTAAAGTTTTTCTACATGAAAGTTTGCCAACAAAGTTGCGAGAGGTGATGACATATGCCTCGCTGCTCAGGCGGGAGGAAAAGTTGGCGTCGGCTTTTTCTATTCGAGGGAAAGTTTTTGTTCGTGTTAAGCCAAAAGAGGAAGCCAAATTGGTCACTAGCAAAGCTGAGGTTAATGCTCTTATTGGGATTAGAGCGTAACTACAATTTATTAAGCATCAACTAGTGTATATATATGTATATGCTTATTTTACTAAGTAAAGCCAGTTAGTCTTTATAAGTTATCACTTCCTTCTCACTTTGCCTTTCTCTGTTTCTTCACTCTCCTATAAGTTTACTCTTATTTCTTAATATCAATATATTTCGATTTAGCTCTCTCTCTTTTTGTGAAAGGTTAAAACATATTCATTTGCACGCTTAATGTACAATTATTGTTTTATTTGTCTCTCTCCTCACACGGATTAATGCTAGTAAACCCAGTAAGCAACATGGTCTCAGGAACTGATGAAAGTAGTAAGATCTTGTTAGATATTTTGTGTAAGCAGTCTCTTGGTCTCAATGTAGTCCATTTTAATGCTCGGAGCCTTAGTGGAGATAAACTGGACTACGTTAGGAATGTCTTTGAGGATTCATTGGTTGACGTGATTTGTATATCAGAAACTTGGTTTAGCGCCAGCTTAAAATTCGCCTTCTGGCTAAGTCCAGCGATACGGGTACCGAGTTTATCATATGTGTAGTTACTGATGGCACAAAAAGCATATTGGTATCGTGTGTATATAATCCTCGTAAGTGCTGTTCGTTGGATTCCTTCTTCGCAGACCTGTCTGTGTTTACTATTGATTATGAGTTTTTTGTAATTTGTGGCGATTTTAGCGTGAACCTCCTTATGAATGATTCTTTTACCTGCAGACTACTTGATCACGTTACTGAAGCGGGTCTTTCTATAGTAAACAATGATCTACCTACGAGATTTGCGAAAGATGTGAATCCTAGCCTCTTAGATTATTTTATCACTTCTAGCCTCGAGCATATACTAAAATTCGAACAGATGTCCTTTGTCTCCGACCATGACCTAATATTTTGTACAGTTGATGTCGTGTTTAACCGTCCGTCTGGTAGAAGTAATTTTATGTACCGTGATTTCAGGTCCATCGATTTAAATGCGCTATATCAAAGTATTTCAATTATACATAGATTGGAGTGACAGCTGGCTCTGCAATTCTGTTGATGATAAACTTCGTGTTTTTAATGACAAGTTGGCGACCTTATTTGCAGAACATGTTCCTCTTCGTATGGCTACAAACAATCCATCTTGCCCATGGTTTAACAGAAATGTTCACTTGGCATTAAAATTGCGGAATAAGGCATATATTAAATGGAAGAGGGCAAGAACAGATCAAGCCTGGTATGGATACAGAATCGCCAGAAACAAAGCTACGTTCCTTATAAGACGAGCGAAGAACAAATATTGCAGAGCTAAATTGGATCCCTCAATTCCTTCTAAGGATCTGTGGAAGAACCTGAGAAACCTTAAAGTCCATGGTAGTCTGAAGCCTGAATGTGACATAGATCCCAATTTGTTGGTTGATTTATTTACTGTCTGTGATGGTAATGTAACTGCTCCTCATACTCTGAGTGCACCCCATAATTTTACAGCTTTCGAAGATAAATTTCAATTTATAGGAGTATGCGAGGGTGATGTGATGAAAGCTATATTGGGTATCAGGTCTGATGCTGTTGGTGATGATGGTGTTTCACTTAAATTTGTTGAACTTGTTTTACCATTCATTTTAGGCACCATTACCCACATAATTAATCACTGTTTCACAACTTCCTGCTTTCCAATGGAGTGGAAAAAGGCCATCATACTACCAGTAGCCAAGAAAAGTATGCCAACAACCCCTAGTGATTATAGACCTATAAGTATGCTACCAGCGTTGGCGAAAGTATGTGAATCATTAATGGCAGATCAAATTTCCGCTTATGTTAAGTCCAACAATCTATTGTCCCCTCTACAGTCAGGTTTCCGACCGAAACATAGCTGTTCCACTGCAATGATGAAAATACTTGACGATATTACAATACACTTCGATAAAGGATCACTGACATTGCTATGCCTACTAGACTTCTCCAAAGCATTTGACATGGTTAATCATAAAATCTTATATATGAAACTAAAAAATTATTTTGGCTTTTCGGACACTTCCTTAAATCTTATGATGAGCTACCTTACAGGAAGAGTGCAAAAGGTGAAGGGAAAAACTACCTCTTCTAGATTTAAGGCCGTATCGGCTGGTGTTCCCCAGTGGTCTGTGCTAGGACCTCTCTTGTTCAGTTTATTCGTCAACGATGTTTTTTCAGTTTGCGAATATGTTAATGTTCATGCGTATGCCGATGACGTTCAAGTATACTTGTCTAGTCGAATTGGTCTTATTGAGGACTTATGTTTTAAATTAAATAGTGATCTGACTGCTATTACACAATGGGCAAGTGACAATCATCTATGCTTAAATGCGTCTAAGTCGGTTGTGTTGCCAATATGTAACAGTGTAGTCCATGAAGACAATATTCCTGATCTGTTTATTGGCACGGATGTTCTGCGGCTTACAAATAAAATTAAAAACTTGGGCTTTGTAATTAATTCTAGGTTGACCTGCACCGATCACGTCAATAGCACAGTAAGTAGTGTTTACTGTATTCTACGAAGACTGAGAATGTCTGCTTCATTTACGCCTTTAGAAACCAGGCGCAAGTTGGCTAAACAGCTCATTATGCCTCATATAACGTACGCCGAGCTTGTTTATAGCAAGCTGGATACCATCTCCGCCCATAAAATTGATGTTTTATTCAATAATATTACCCGGTATGTGTATGGTCTGAGAAAGTTCGATCACATATCCCTATGGAGGAATGAGATTTTGGGTTGTAGTGTTAGTGATTACCTTGCTGCTAGAAATTGTATGTATATATACAAATTGTTAGAATGGAAAACACCAAGTTATCTGTTTGAGAAGTTAAATCCGTCAAAATCTATTAGGCTGCATAACCTGAATATACCGAAATATACTTACTTGACATCATCTAGGATATTTTTCATCAATGCTGTGAGGCTCTGGAACAACATACCTGAGTCCGTTAAATCTGTGCTAAATAGGAGTAACTACAAGGCAACTTCAATTAACTACTTTAAGTCGTGCTAGTGAAAATGACTTAAACTAACTACTTTCTTTCCTTTCATCTGTATTTCTTTCTCTATCTTCTCTATCAGCCTACATATCTTCTAAATATATGAATCCACTTAGTTATAGTTGATTTTGCTACTTTTCTTTTTAGTTATAAGTTCAATCATATTATTTTATGTTAATAATGCTATGCCATTTAATTTAAGTTGATGTACTTTTAAAAGACCACGGTCTTACATGTACAACCACTGTTTTTATGAAATAAATAATTAAATAATTAACCTTATAAAGTGTTCTTTCAATATGAGCCCGTTTTCGAGATATTGGTCAAAATGTCAACCAGGAGGGGCACTCAATCAAATGAAAGGTGTTGACAAATGATTGTACATGTTTTAGCTATTTTCCCATATAAAACGAAGGTTTTTAGATATTAACCAAAACGTGGACCAAAATTGGAGCTAGAAGGTTTTTGTGAGCAAATGGGTCTAAAATGAAAGGTCTGCATGAGAGTTTTAAAATGGAGTAATTTTAAGTCCTTTTGGGATTGGGATTGAGAAAGGGATAGGTATATGGATGACAATTAAAGACAAAAGCATATGAAGAGGATGGACGGAGAGAAAGATGTGGAGCTGAAATTAGGAGGGCGACTCACATATTTTAAATGCAAACAAGTTAATGTTTGGGCAGGACAACGTCTCCCGGGTCTGCTAGTCTATATATAAAAATGGAGCCTATTTTCCTTGCTGACGCTATAACTCTAGAACGGCACGACCGAATTAAACGAAATTTTGCACGTAGTTTTTGATTGAGCCCGACATGGTTTATGGCCAAAAAAAGTATAAGAAACCGGGAAGGTTTTGGGGATATTCCACAAAATGTGGACCAGGGGTAACTCCAGAAAGTGTTTGTACGATATGGGTATCAAATGAAAGCTATTGATGAGTGTTCTAACATGGAGTGGTTTTGAGTCCCATATGGGGTCCCGTTTCCGAGATATTGACCCAAATGTGGACCAGGGGTGACTCCAGAAAGTGTTTGTACGATATGGGTATCAAATGAAAGGTATTGATGAGTGTTCTAACATGGAGTGGTTTTGAGTCCCATATGGGGTCCCGTTTCCGATATATTGACCCAAATGTGGACCAGAGGTAACTCCAGAAAGTGTTTGTACGATATGGGTATCAAATGAAAGGTGTTGACGAGCGCTTGAACATAGTGTAGTTATTAGTCCCATATAAGACCCCGTATTCGAGGTATTTCCCAAAATATGGACCAGGTGTGACCCCAGACGGGTTTTCTACAATATGGCTATCAAATAAAAGGTATTGATGAGTATTTAAAAAAAAGGTGATTTTCAAGACCCTATGCGACCCGTTTTACGAGATATCTACCAAAATGTGGACCAGGGGTGACCTTAGAAGGTGTTTATACGATATGGGTGTCGAATAAAAGGTGTTGATGAGTGTTTAAAAAAGAGGTGATTTTCAGGACCCTATGCTACCCCGCTTACGAGATATCCAAAAATGAGGACCAGGGGTGACCCTGGTATAATATAAAAATAAGTCGGAAAGCAGGAAAATAATGGAAGTCATTTTTCACATACATCGCCATTAAGTTTATGTGACATTTTTTCTTATGCGCACGTTCTTTCAAACGCAAAATTAAAACCGGTATTGGGTTCACTGTGAAATTGAAAAATGTATAGTAACTCATCAATTGAGAACGGCTGGACCGATTTCACTAATTTTTTTGTATTTGTTTGTGCCCCGAGAAGGTTCTTCAGAAAGAAAAAGTTAAAAAAGTTTCTGGAATCCTGAGATATTGACCGAAATGTGGACCAGGGGTGACCACGAATGTATTTTAACAATATGCGTATCAAATTAAAGGTGTTGATGAGAGTTTTCACAAGGAACAGTTTTCAGGTTCATCTGCGAACCCGTTTCCAAGATATTGACCAAGGCTGACCCAAGAATAAGCTCATATAATATAGCTATCATATCAAAAGTGTTGATGACTGTGTCCGCTTAGAGTGAATTTTAGATTCATCTGAATTCAGGAAAAAAATTATCATACAAAAGCTTTTTCATAGAGCGGTTTGCCTTATCTACATATGTACATTGTACATATATGTATATACATATATAAATGGAGGGAAAAAATGTATAGTAACTCATCAATTGAGAACGGCTGGACCGATTTCAGTTTTCAGGTTCATCTGCGAACCCGTTTCCAAGAAATTGACCATTAGGTGGACCAAGGCTGACCCAAGAATAAGCTCATATAATATAGCTATCATATCAAAAGTGTTGATGACTGTGTCCGCTTAGAGTGAATTTTAGATTCATCATATATAAATGGAGGGAAAAAATGTATAGTAACTCATCAATTGAGAATGGTTGGACCGATTTCAGTTTTCAGGTTCATCTGCGAACCCGTTTCCAAGAAATTGACCATTAGGTGGACCAAGGCTGACCCAAGAATAAGCTCATATAATATAGCTATCATATCAAAAGTGTTGATGACTGTGTCCGCTTAGAGTGAATTTTAGATTCATCATATATAAATGGAGGGAAAAAATGTATAGTAACTCATTAATTGAGAACGGCTGGACCGATTTCAGTTTTCAGGTTCATCTGCGAACCCGTTTCCAAGAAATTGACCATTAGGTGGACCAAGGCTGACCCAAGAATAAGCTCATATAATATAGCTATCATATCAAAAGTGTTGATGACTGTGTCCGCTTAGAGTGAATTTTAGATTCATCTGAATTCAAGAAAAAAATTATTATACAAAAGCTTTTTCATAGAGCTGTTTGCCTTATCTATATATGTATATAAAAATGAAATGGTGTTCAGTTGTCACGCTAAAACTCGAAAACGGCTGAACCAAATTATATACTTCCTTTGCAGGGTTTCTTTGTTATTACCACGCGCAGGTCATGTATTAAAATCAAAACAAAATATTAGGGGGGCGTGGTACCTCCCATACAATTTTATTAATTTGGCTGTTATATTTTGTGGCTATGTATGATACAACTGCTATGTATGAAACAATTGCTACGTATGATACAATTGCTATGTATGATACAATTGCTATGTATGAGACAATTGCTATGTATGATACAATTGCTATGTATGACACAATTGCTATGTATGATAAAATTGGATCTATTTATGCGAATATTGGTTGTTGTCTTTGTCGTCTATGTTTATCTTCACTACTGCGCTGTAGATGGCCAGAACGTCAGATGACGCTAGATGGTGCACATCAACACACACACACGCTGTACATAATTGCCTTTGTTGCTGTTTACATTAGTACAGCAATCTATATTGTATTGTATTGTATATTGTATATTAATTCTTTATTATCTTATGGGATTTACAAATTGTACATTATTTTCTTAAATAAATAAGTCTACATTTACATATAATAATTATAATAAGATAATAGTTAATGGCGTTGAGTGTCCAATTCACAGGACAGAGATAACGCCATTTCCTTGTAACACATAATTAGAAGTTGAATATTGTAAGGTGCAAAATTTTATAAAGAATTATAAAAATAAAGAGTTATGTGGATTAAACAAAAACCAACTCAAATAAATTTACTGTGCAGAGTTTTTTTAAAAGTATCCACTCCTCATAAAAAAAACTTTCAGAACTTTATAGTAATACAAGTGTCTCACAGGAAGAACCTTAAAAGCGGACGAATTTTATTATTATATGCACTACCCCAGCAACTTATACCATATTGAAGTTAGACTGTACTAGTCCATAGTACACTATTTTCAGTACGCTGCTTGAACATAATTTTTTAAGACGATAAAATGAACGCACTGTTGAAAGCAGATATTGCTTCATAGCAGAGACATGCGACGACCAACTCAAGTTTTGATCAACTATAACTCCCAAGTACTTGAAACTAGATACTACCTCAATCTTAAAACAATTACTATTACACATGATTTCTTGCTTGTGCCCCAAACAACTTGCAGAGTGAAAAATAATATCACCACTTGGCACTTCCTTGCCACAAAGACTGAAATACATTAATTTTGTTTTACTGCTTACAATGAGCTTATGAGCAGCAAACCACTCTCTTAGCAGGTGTACATCGTGATTAATCTCCATACAACGATTGAAGGCATTGAGTGATCCATATGCAATTGCCAAGTCATCGGCAAATGCAGTCACTTGCCCCACGAAAGGTATTGAAAATAACGAATTTATGTAAATAAGGAATAAAATTGGACCGAGCACAGAGCCTTGAGGGACTCCCAAATCCATTATTTTAGGTTCGCTTATAACATAATTAATTTTCACTCTTTGTTTTCTGCATGTTAAATAAGATTCAAACCAATTTAAAATGTTTCCACGGAAACCTGCTGAACTCAGTTTACTTAAGAGAATTTTATGGTTCACCATGTCAAAAGCTTTCGTAATATCAACAAAAAGGCAAGCGCAATACTTTCTTTCATCCATTGCTTTATATATAGAAGAACAAAATTCAAGAAGAGCGTCTTCAGTAGAGCATCCTTGCCGGAAACCGAATTGTTTAGAACTGAAATACCTAATTTTTTCCAAATATGCTACAACTCTACACTTCACAGCTTTCTCAAAAACTTTAGATATCGACGGCAAGAGAGAGATAGGTCTGTAGTTATTCTTGTCTTTTCTATTACCTTTCTTATAAAGTGGTATGACAACAGCACATTTTAGATCCTCTGGAAATACTCCTTCGACCATACTATTATTAAATAAATGCTTCAAGATGTCAACAACATAAAGAGCAATACTCTTCAACGTACGGTTCGAAATATTATCATTTTCACATGACTCAGTGTTACTTAAAGAATTTATTAAGCTCAATATCTCGGATCCAGAGATTGGTTCAAAGAAAAAAATACTTCCAGGCGGAGTAGAATCAAAATAAATAGAGCGATTGTTACATGTGCAGCGTATCACTCTGTTATTTTGCACGGAACTCTTGCCACCTGTACAGAAAAAATCATTGAACTCATTTGCAACATCTGCTGGGCTAAAAACATTCACTCCGTTGATATCCAAGACAATCGAACTATCTCGTCTTTCAGAATTACGATGAAGAATCTCATTTACAACATCACTGAAATAAAAAAGTTGAAAGTGCACATTGAAAGTAACATATCAAAACCACTTTCAAGCGATTGATGGTAATACTGTAAATATTACAGTATTTACTGTAAAATTGGCAGTAAAAACATGTGATTTTTGCATAATGATATGAGTCCACTTTAAAATTTACAGTAATTCATGTCAATATGATAGTATATTCGAAGAATGATAGGGGCTCACTTTCAAAATTTATATTACCCACTGTTGGACGAAAAATGACAGGGTTTACTATCAATTTGACGGCCGTTTACTGTAGATTTTTTTTTCAGTGATTCCATTCTTTTTTAACATTGCCATTCGCAGCTATAAACCTATTTTTATAAAAGTTATCATGCCTTAAACGAGTTTCTTTACGTAGCCTGCATGTGAGCCGCTTCACTCTATTCTATATCTATACTTCTATATCTATATCTATACTAATTATATAAAATATAAAATTGCTTATATGAAAATATTCGTAACGGCTAATCTCGAAAAGTGATGGCCCAATTTTTATAAGAAGCAAGTTTTCCTAAAAATAAACCAAGTGGCGTTTTCATTTTTTCCATTTTCAAAACTTAAAGCCCCTGATTTCTAGGATGAAATTTACAAAAGCTTCAAACAATCCAAGCATAAGAATTTTCATAGATCAAATTCAACAAACAGACAGACAATAATTTTAAAAATGGATCATTCCCCAGGTCATCCCCAGTCATCTTTTCAAAGAAATTTTCAATGTACAGACACGACCCTTCTAGAGATTTATTATAGTATAGATATGCTGATACCCACATAAATATTTATTTAAATTTATTTAAGAAAAAAAATTTCATAGGTTCCTCCTTAAAAGTTAGTATATCTTTTTTGCTTGTAGTCCGATTTTGATAAAACAAAAAGCAGATCCCTTTCTAAGCTTCAAGCAGTATATTTGTGAAAGTCTCATCAAAATCCATTGCTTAGTTTCCGAGATCCTTAAGTTCAAACAGACAAACAGACAGACAATAATTTTAAAAATGGATCTGATGAACTCTATAGCATTCCCCAGGTCATCCCCAGTCATCTTTTCAAAGAAATTTTCTATGTACAGACACGACCCTTCTAGAGATTCATTATAGTATAGATATGCTGATACCCACATAAATATTTATTTAAATTTATTTAAGAAAAAAAATTTCATAGGTTCCTCCCTAAAAATTAGTATATCTTTTTTGTTTGTAGTCCGATTTTGATAAAAGAAAGTGCAGATCCCTTTCTAAGCTTCAAGCAGTATATTTCTGAAAGTCCCATCAAAATCCATTGCTTCGTTTCCGAGATCCTTAAGTTCAAACAGACAAACAGACAGACAATAATTTTAAAAATGGATCAGATGAACTCTATAGCATTCCCCAGGTCATCCCCAGTCATCTTTTCAAAGAAATTTTCTATGTACAGACACGACCCTTCTAGAGATTTATTATAGTATAGATATGCTGATACCCACATAAATATTTATTTAAATTTATTTAAGAAAAAAAATTTCATAGGTTCCTCCCTAAAAATTAGTATATCTTTTTTGTTTGTGGTCCGATTTTGATAAAACAAAGTGCAAATCCCTTTCTAAGCTTCAAGCAGTATATTTGTGAAAGTCTCATGAAAATCCATTGCTTAGTTTCCGAGATCCTTAAGTTCAAACAGACAAACAGACAGACAATAATTTTAAAAATGAATCAGATGAACTTTATAGCATTCCCCAGGTCATCCCCAGTCATCTTTTCAAAGAAATTTTCAATGTACAGACACGACCCTTCTAGAGATTTATTATAGTATAGATAGATATGCTGATACCTACATATATATTTATTAAAATTTATTTAAGAAAAAAAATTTCATAGGTTCCTCCCTAAAAATTAGTATATCTTTTTTGTTTGTAGTCCGATTTTGATAAAAGAAAGTGCAGATCCCTTTCTAAGCTTCAAGCAGTATATTTGTGAAAGTCTCATCAAAATCCATTGCTTAGTTTCCGAGATCCTTAAGTTCAAACAGACAAACAGACAGACAATAATTTTAAAAATGGATCAGATGAACTCTATAGCACTCCCCAGGTCATCCCCAGTCATCTTTTCAAAGAAATTTTTAATGTACAGACACGACCCTTCTAGAGATTTATTATAGTATAGATATGCTGATACCCACATAAATATTTATTTAAATTTATTTAAGAAAAAAAATTTCATAGGTTCTTCCCTAAAAATTAGTATATCTTTTTTGTTTGTAGTCCGATTTTGATAAAACAAAGTGCAGATCCCTTTCTAAGCTTCAAGCAGTATATTTGTGAAAGTCTCATCAAAATCCATTGCTTAGTTTCCGAGATCCTTAAGTTCAAACAGACAAACAGACAGACAATAATTTTAAAAATGGATCAGATGAACTCTATAGCATTCCCCAGGTCATCCCCAGTCATCTTTTCAAAGAAATTTTCTATGTACAGACACGACCCTTCTAGAGATTTATTATAGTATAGAAATGCTGATACCCACATAAATATTTATTTAAATTTATTTAAGAAAAAAAATTTCATAGGTTCCTCCCTAAAAATTAGTATATCTTTTTTGTTTGTGGTCCGATTTTGATAAAACAAAGTGCAGATCCCTTTCTAAGCTTCAAGGAGTATAGTTGTGAAAGTCTCATCAAAATTAATTGCTTAGTTTCCGAGATCCTTAAGTCCAAACAGGCAAACTGACAGACAATAATTTTAAAAATGGGTCATTCCCCAGGTCATCCCCAGTCATCTTTTCAAAAAAATTTTCAATGTACAGACACGACCCTTCTAGAGATTTATTATAGTATAGATATGCTGATACCCACATAAATATTTATTTAAATTTATTTAAGAAAAAAAATTTCATAGGTTCCTCCCTAAAAATTAGTATATCTTTTTTGTTTGTAGTCCGATTTTGATAAAAGAAAGTGCAGATCCCTTTCTAAGCTTCAAGCAGTATATTTGTGAAAGTCTCATCAAAATCCATTGCTTAGTTTCCGAGATCCTTAAGTTCAAACAGACAAACAGACAGACAATAATTTTAAAAATGGATCAGATGAACTCTATAGCACTCCCCAGGTCATCCCCAGTCATCTTTTCAAAGAAATTTTCAATGTACAGACACGACCCTTCTAGAGATTTATTATAGTATAGATATGCTGATACCCACATAAATATTTATTTAAATTTATTTACGAAAAAAAATTTCATAGGTTCTTCCCTAAAAATTAGTATATCTTTTTTGTTTGTGGTCCGATTTTGATAAAACAAAGTGCAGATCCCTTTCTAAGCTTCAAGCAGTATATTTGTGAAAGTCTCATCAAAATCCATTGCTTAGTTTCCGAGATCCTTAAGTTCAAACAGACAAACAGACAGACAATAATTTTAAAAATGGATCAGATGAACTCTATAGCATTCCCCAGGTCATCCCCAGTCATCTTTTCAAAGAAATTTTCTATGTACAGACACGACCCTTCTAGAGATTTATTATAGTATAGATATGCTGATACCCACATAAATATTTATTTAAATTTATTTAAGAAAAAAAATTTCATAGGTTCCTCCCTAAAAATTAGTATATCTTTTTTGTTTGTGGTCCGATTTTGATAAAACAAAGTGCAGATCCCTTTCTAAGCTTCAAGGAGTATATTTGTGAAAGTCTCATCAAAATCCATTGCTTAGTTTCCGAGATCCTTAAGTCCAAACAGGCAACCAGACAGACAATAATTTTAAAAATGGGTCATTCCCCAGGTCATCCCCAGTCATCTTTTCAAAGAAATTTTCAATGTACAGACACGACCCTTCTAGAGATTTATTATAGTATAGATATGCTGATACCCACATAAATATTTATTTAAATTTATTTAAGAAAAAAAATTTCATAGTTCCTCCCTAAAAATTAGTATATCTTTTTTGTTTGTTGTCCGATTTTGATAAAACAAAGTGTAGATGCCTTTCTAAGCTTCAAGCAGTATATTTGTGAAAGTCTCATCAAAATCCATTGCTTAGTTTCCGAGATCCTTAAGTTCAAACAGACAAACAGACAGACAATAATTTTAAAAATGGATCAGATGAACTCTATAGCATTCCCCAGGTCATCCCCAGTCATCTTTTCAAAGAAATTTTCTATGTACAGACACGACCCTTCTAGAGATTTATTATTTATTTTTTATTTATTTATTTAGTCTAGTAACAAGAAAGTTAATACAGACGCAAAAAATGAGAGAGCTTAGACTAGAATTGTAAAATAATTAACTAAGAATATGTATTAATACTAAAACAATACAATAAGTTTTTTAGTTGAAAATAAAAAACATTCTTTGAAACAGAAAAGTCAACATTCAAAAAACTTGAGAAATAGTTAATCTCGGACAAGGTTCTAGTAATCGGTGCTTTGGAGCTAAAAACAGTTCTGTTAAATTCGATGAAGAAAATTTCGAAGCGACGAAGATTTCTGCATGGAGTGATTAAATTAAGTCTTTCAAGAAGTGCTGGGCAGTCAATTTTCCCAGAGAAAATATCAAAAATAAATGAAGATGCCAGCAATGATTGACGATTGCGAAGCGTTAATAAAGACAGAAGTTGACAGCGAGACTCATAAGACGGGATTGGGTCCGAGAACCGTAACGAGGCAAGTGCAAAGCGCAAAAATATTTTTTGTACACGCTCCAATCGATTAATATGAACAGCGTGATAGGGACGCCAAATGAACGCAGCATACTCAAGTCTGGACCGAACCAACGAGGTGTATAGTATTTTTAACGTGTAGGGGTCCGAAAAGTGTGACGAATTACGCCTCACATATGCAAGCATAGCCAGAGCCTTAGAAATAACGAAGCTAAGATGAGTCAAAAAGTTATACTTCGAATCAAAATATACACCCAAATCTTTAACCTCCGGTAACAACTGCAGATAAGTGCCAGAAATGTGATAAGAAGTATCCAAAGGTCTAAGTAGTTTACCATAGGTCACAGTGTGACATTTATTAACATTAAGGAAAAGGCGGTTCTTGACGCACCAGGTATACAGTTTATTAATCTCTAACTGAAGAGCAGCAGCATCATGCTGACAACCGATCTCAGAATAGATTTTCAGATCATCAGCATAAAGCAAAAATTTGGCTGTTGAAAAACAGGAACTAATATCGTTAATAAAAAGAATAAACAATAAAGGCCCAAGGATACTTCCCTGAGGAACCCCTGAAGTAGCCACAAACGCGTTGGAGTACACTCCATCGATATTTACAATGTTAATTCTGTTAAATAAATAGGATTTAATCCACTGTAGAAAAAATGAGTGAAAGCCAATATGTGAAAGTTTTTCAGTTAATATTTTATGAGAGATTGTATCAAAAGCCTTAGAAAAATCTAGGTAAATTGTATCGACTTGAAGACCTTTTCGAAACGCTAAGTAGCAGTCCTCAGAGAAAACTGAGAGGTTGGTTAACGTAGATCTAGCTGGGATAAAGCCATGCTGATTGGCACAAATCATATGTTTGATATTGAAGTAAATCTTGTCTTTAACAATACATTCAAAAAGTTTAGAAGTAGTGGAAAGTTTAGATATAGGCCTATAGTTAGCAACATTACTTTTATTACCTGATTTAAAAACAGGAGTGACTGTAGCCCGCTTCCATTCATCGATGAATATGCCAGAGGCCAATGACTTATTAAAGATAAGTTTAAGTGGGCGAACAAGTGAGTCACAGTTTTTAAAAAGCACAGCAGAAAGATTATCCGCATCGGTCATAGAGGAATTTTTGAGTTTACGTATCCCCTCTACAATGTCCTCCTCAGTAAGGGAAAGTGAGCCAAAGTTGTTGGCAGATGGAAATTCAACTCCCATATTATTATTATCTAAGACGTCGCTATCAACCGTGAAATTTGCTGAGAAAAAGTCAGCAAACAAGTTCGCAGCCTCACTAACTGAGCTGGCAGTGGCATCATTATAAAAAACGGATTTGGGTATACTAGAATCATTTTACAAAGAGTTGATATACTTCCAGAAGATCTTTGGATTGGATTTAATGTTTCGCTCAAAATTTCTAGTGTAACCCATATATAAAGATTTATTTAGCTTACTGAACCTATTGCTATAGAAAGCAAACAAATTATAAAAACGCCTATGATTGGTAGCTTTGTATTTTTTAAAGAACTTGTTTCTCAAATTTTTTAAGTGTTTAAGTTCCCTATTGTGCCAGGGAGATTTATAGGGTTTCTTCTTATATACAGGCACAAATATATCACACACATTAAATATAATAGACTTAAAAACATTAAAACAGCAAGCTGTATCAGTTTCGCCAAAAACTACATCCCAATCAGTCTCAGATAAAGCTGAATTCACAAGATGGAAATCACAGCGTTTAAAATTAAAAGATAATTGCGAGTTTTTTGAGGGAATATCAAAGTACTCAGTGAACTCAAACTCCAGCTTTAGAGGTCGGTGATGCGAATTTATAGGCGAAATCGAAGACACAGGTTCAGATAAAATAAAGCTAATATCAAAAGAGATAAAGATTAAATCGAGAAAGCGGCCCAAAGCATTGGGGAATCCGTTAATTTGCTTTAAGCCCGAACCAAGTAAGTTATCAACCAAACAGGATTCGGCAGGGGAAAAGATATTGGTAGGAGTCAAATAGACATCATCGTCAAGAGACAGCCAATTAACGTTTGTCAAATTGAAATCTCCTAGAACGCATAATTGATTATCACCAATGCTTTGGACCAGGGCTAACACGTTTTTTACATGTGACTTATAGATGCTTTCCGGGCTAGACGGAGGGATGTAAGATGCACAGACCAACAGATTCCCACGAGAACCACGAATTCTAACACACAGTTGATCCAAAAGGGTATCACTATTGCTCAAAGTTGTGAGTGAGGCCTGGAGGCCAACCCGTACGGCTATCAGCACACCACCCCCTCTGTTTAACCCAGTTTTAATTGCATCCCTATCCTTACGGAAAACAGTATACAACTTAGGATCAAAAAATTCAGCATCAAAAAAATTACAATTTAACCACGTCTCAGTGATAACAAAAACATCATATTCTAAAAGAGAACTAAAAATACGCAGGTTTTCAGCCTTGGTTCTGAGGCCAGAAGCATTTTCATAATACATATACAATTTAAACTTAGGCAATTGTGGAGTCACGCAAGCTACTAGGTCCGGGATGGAAGCACTCCGCCCTTCGGAAAAAACCGGAACGGACGAATAGACACATTAACAGGCCAAAGCTCAGGCTTCAAAACAGCATCAGAAATAAGCTCATCAACTCCCAACTTAAAGTTAACAAACCGAAGAGATGCCAAATCCGATTCCTTATTAAGTCTAAAGCATTGCAGTTGATGTTTCTCCAGATTAGTATGTTTCATCACATAGTCGATAATATTATCTGGTGAGACCGACGGCAGGAAGGAAGAAACATGAAACCATCTAAAGCGCGCAGCTACATTTAGTTCATTTTAGTTAGCACAGCCAGAAACACGAGGCAGTGAGCTCCCAGTAGTGCGTTTACTTCTAACTTTGTTCACGTCATGTAAACGACGATTGAGATTCACAGCAGCAGGAGACACAACCGTGTCCTCCTCAATTACGATGGGTGACTCGTGCAAAGAAAGCACAGGCAGATTAGAAGATACCGCAGATTGTTCAACAGACGTATTACAGTTAACATTAGCAGTATGTAGTACAGACGTATTACAGTTAACATTAGAAGTAAGATTAGTTAGCATATAAGCAGGGTTAGAGTTCGCTTCACTAGCATTAACATCAACCGTAGCAGCAGGCTTCAAGCGCCCGACAATCTTTTTTGATTTTGTTTGTTTTGTAGACATTTTTGTTGTGGGTGCCACCACAGCAGCATAGCCAAAAGAATTTCTGGAATCCATTCCAATGACGGGGATAGCAGAAAGTGAATTCGAGGCAGTTATGTGATTTATTGCAGTTGGCAACAACAGTGCAGACGGCGGTGAGAAAGGCGCAGAGGAAATGGGAGTAATTTCACCAGCAGAGGCACTGTTATTGCTAATGCACTTTGCCATTCGCTCCTCTGACGTAAACAGCGCTTTCATTTCACCCAATTCACTAAACAAATCATTGAATTTAGTATTGAAAAGGTCGATCAAAGAATCAGTGTTTTTCTTGTTAGTCACAGCAATGAAGTCCAAAGAGGCAATAAATCGTTCAGGTAGGTTAACACAGACTTTACACAGGTAAACTATATTCCGATTGGCCTTAAACAACTTGACATCATATTCAGAGACCAAGCCATCACAACAGGTTCTGTGGAACCGTTTTTGGCAGAAACCAGAACAAGGCACAATTTTCCAGTCATTTCTTGCAAATGCTACGTTACACTTAGCACAGAAGTCATCCATTTCAAGAAAAGAAAAAAGAAGATTAAAACCGCAAAAGCACAAAGCTGACTGCACTCTGCACAACTCAAACGCCGACGGAAAATGCAATGACTAATTATTGAGTCAATAGATGAACATCTGGTCACCTTAAAGTTAGCAGCTTACTTCAAACGTAGTTGACACAGTAGACACACAGATGGCGCTGAGAGCTCAAGTATAGTATTTGACACAAGCTTTTAGCCACTGGCGCAAATGTTGTTGTATCTTTGCACCTAATTGGTGTTGTTGCAAAACAATAAGAAAATTTTGGAGCACCTCCACTGCAGATTTACCAATGTAACTCATCAAAGAGGCAGATCACGAGAACTTCAATGAAATTGAGTCAATTGAGCACTGAAAATTGAGTCTTAAACGTTTTCCACAATTAACATGGACTTTAAAACAATAAAAACTTTATTTAAATCCACGAGCACAAAACTTTTGAAGTATGTAGCCAGAGTTGCCAGAGTTGGTTTATAGTATAGATATGCTGATACCCACATAAATATTTATTTAAATTTATTTAAGAAAAAAAATTTCATAGGTTCCTCCCTAAAAATTAGTATATCTTTTTTGTTTGTGGTCCGATTTTGATAAAGCAAAGTGCAGATCCCTTTCTAAGCTTCAAGGAGTATATTTGTGAAAGTCTCATCAAAATTCATTGCTTAGTTTCCGAGATCCTTAAGTCCAAACAGGCAACCAGACAGACAATAATTTTAAAAATGGGTCATTCCCCAGGTCATCCCCAGTCATCTTTTCAAAGAAATTTTCAATGTACAGACACGACCCTTCTAGAGATTTATTATAGTATAGATAGATATGCTGATACCCACATATATATTTATTTAAATTTATTTAAGAAAAAAAATTTCATAGGTTCCTCCCTAAAAACTAGTATATCTTTTTTGTTTCTGGTCCGATTTTGATAAAACAAAGTGCAGATCCCTTTCTAAGCTTCAAGGAGTACATTTGTGAAAGTCTCATCCAAATCCATTGCTTAGTTTCCGAGATCCTTAAGTCCAAACGAACAAACAGACAGACAATAATTTTAAAAATGGATCATTCCCCAGGTCATCCCCAGTCATCTTTTCAAAGAAATTTTCTATGTACAGACACGACCCTTCTAGAGATTTATTATAGTATAGATATGCTGATACCCACATAAATATTTATTTAAATTTATTTAAGAAAAAAAATTTCATAGGTTCCTCCCTAAAAACTAGTATATCTTTTTTGTTTCTGGTCCGATTTTGATAAAACAAAGTGCAGATCCCTTTCTAAGCTTCAAGGAGTACATTTGTGAAAGTCTCATCCAAATCCATTGCTTAGTTTCCGAGATCCTTAAGTCCAAACGAACAAACAGACAGACAATAATTTTAAAAATGGATCATTCCCCAGGTCATCCCCAGTCATCTTTTCAAAGAAATTTTCAATGTACAGACACGACCCTTCTAGAGATTTATTATAGTATAGATATGCTGATACCCACATAAATATTTATTTAAATTTATTTAAGAAAACAAATTTCATAGGTTCTTCCCTAAAAATTAGTATATCTTTTTTGTTTGTAGTCCGATTTTGATAAAACAAAGTGCAGATCCCTTTCTAAGCTTCAAGCAGTATATTTGTGAAAGTCTCATCAAAATCCATTGCTTAGTTTCCGAGATCCTTAAGTCCAAACGAACAAACAGACAGACAATAATTTAAAAAATGGATCAGATGAACTCTATAGCACTCCCCAGGTCATCCCCAGTCATCTTTTCAAAGAAATTTTCAATGTACAGACACGACCCTTCTAGAGATTTATTATAGTATAGATATGCTGATACCCACATAAATATTTATTTAAATTTATTTAAGAAAACAAATTTCATAGGTTCTTCCCTAAAAATTAGTATATCTTTTTTGTTTGTAGTCCGATTTTGATAAAACAAAGTGCAGATCCCTTTCTAAGCTTCAAGCAGTATATTTGTGAAAGTCTCATCAAAATCCATTGCTTAGTTTCCGAGATCCTTAAGTTCAAACAGACAAACAGACAGACAATAATTTAAAAAATGGATCAGATGAACTCTATAGCACTCCCCAGGTCATCCCCAGTCATCTTTTCAAAGAAATTTTCAATGTACAGACACGACCCTTCTAGAGATTTATTATAGTATAGATATGCTGATACCCACATAAATATTTATTTAAATTTATTTAAGAAAAAAAATTTCATAGGTTCCTCCCTAAAAATTAGTATATCTTTTTTGTTTGTAGTCCGATTTTGATAAAACAAAGTGCAGATCCCTTTCTAAGCTTCAAGCAGTATATTTGTGAAAGTCTCATCAAAATCCATTGCTTAGTTTCCGAGATCCTTAAGTTCAAACAGACAAACAGACAGACAATAATTTTAAAAATGGATCAGATGAACTCTATAGCATTCCCCAGGTCATCCCCAGTCATCTTTTCAAAGAAATTTTCTATGTACAGACACGACCCTTCTAGAGATTTATTATAGTATAGATATGCTGATACCCACATAAATATTTATTTAAATTTATTTAAGAAAAAAAATTTCATAGGTTCCTCCCTAAAAATTAGTATATCTTTTTTGTTTGTAGTCCGATTTTGATAAAACAAAGTGCAGATCCCTTTCTAAGCTTCAAGGAGTATAGTTGTGAAAGTATCATCAAAATCCATTGCTTAGTTTCCGAGATCCTTAAGTCCAAACAGGCAAACAGACAGACAATAATTTTAAAAATGGGTCATTCCCCAGGTCATCCCCAGTCATCTTTTCAAAGAAATTTTCAATGTACAGACACGACCCTTCTAGAGATTTATTATAGTATAGATATGCTGATACCCACATAAATATTTATTTAAATTTATTTAAGAAAAAAAATTTCATAGGTTCCTCCCTAAAAATTAGTATATCTTTTTTGTTTGTAGTCCGATTTTGATAAAAGAAAGTGCAGATCCCTTTCTAAGCTTCAAGCAGTATATTTGTGAAAGTCTCATCAAAATCCATTGCTTAGTTTCCGAGATCCTTAAGTTCAAACAGACAAACAGACAGACAATAATTTTAAAAATGGATCAGATGAACTCTATAGCACTCCCCAGGTCATCCCCAGTCATCTTTTCAAAGAAATTTTCAATGTACAGACACGACCCTTCTAGAGATTTATTATAGTATAGATATGCTGATACCCACATAAATATTTATTTAAATTTATTTACGAAAAAAAATTTCATAGGTTCTTCCCTAAAAATTAGTATATCTTTTTTGTTTGTGGTCCGATTTTGATAAAACAAAGTGCAGATCCCTTTCTAAGCTTCAAGGAGTATATTTGTGAAAGTCTCATCAAAATCCATTGCTTAGTTTCCGAGATCCTTAAGTCCAAACAGGCAACCAGACAGACAATAATTTTAAAAATGGGTCATTCCCCAGGTCATCCCCAGTCATCTTTTCAAAGAAATTTTCAATGTACAGACACGACCCTTCTAGAGATTTATTACAGTATAGATATGCTGATACCCACATAAATATTTATTTAAATTTATTTAAGAAAAAAAATTTCATAGTTCCTCCCTAAAAATTAGTATATCTTTTTTGTTTGTTGTCCGATTTTGATAAAACAAAGTGTAGATCCCTTTCTAAGCTTCAAGCAGTATATTTGTGAAAGTCTCATCAAAATCCATTGCTTAGTTTCCGAGATCCTTAAGTTCAAACAGACAAACAGACAGACAATAATTTTAAAAATGGATCAGATGAACTCTATAGCACTCCCTAGGTTATCCCCAGTCATCTTTTCAAAGAAATTTTCAATGTACAGACACGACCCTTCTAGAGATTTATTATAGTATAGATATGCTGATACCCACATAAATATTTATTTAAATTTATTTACGAAAAAAAATTTCATAGGTTCTTCCCTAAAAATTAGTATATCTTTTTTGTTTGTGGTCCGATTTTGATAAAACAAAGTGCAGATCCCTTTCTAAGCTTCAAGCAGTATATTTGTGAAAGTCTCATCAAAATCCATTGCTTAGTTTCCGAGATCCTTAAGTTCAAACAGACAAACAGACAGACAATAATTTTAAAAATGGATCAGATGAACTCTATAGCACTCCCCAGGTCATCCCCAGTCATCTTTTCAAAGAAATTTTCAATGTACAGCAACGACCCTTCTAGAGATTTATTATAGTATAGATATGCTGATACCCACATAAATATTTATTTAAATTTATTTACGAAAAAAAATTTCATAGGTTCTTCCCTAAAAATTAGTATATCTTTTTTGTTTGTGGTCCGATTTTGATAAAACAAAGTGCAGATCCCTTTCTAAGCTTCAAGCAGTATATTTGTGAAAGTCTCATCAAAATCCATTGCTTAGTTTCCGAGATCCTTAAGTCCAAACAGGCAACCAGACAGACAATAATTTTAAAAATGGGTCATTCCCCAGGTCATCCCCAGTCATCTTTTCAAAGAAATTTTCAATGTACAGACACGACCCTTCTAGAGATTTATTATAGTATAGATATGCTGATACCCACATAAATATTTATTTAAATTTATTTAAGAAAAAAAATTTCATAGTTCCTCCCTAAAAATTAGTATATCTTTTTTGTTTGTTGTCCGATTTTGATAAAACAAAGTGTAGATCCCTTTCTAAGCTTCAAGCAGTATATTTGTGAAAGTCTCATCAAAATCCATTGCTTAGTTTCCGAGATCCTTAAGTTCAAACAGACAAACAGACAGACAATAATTTTAAAAATGGATCAGATGAACTCTATAGCATTCCCCAGGTCATCCCCAGTCATCTTTTCAAAGAAATTTTCTATGTACAGACACGACCCTTCTAGAGATTTATTATTTATTTTTTATTTATTTATTTAGTCTAGTAACAAGAAAGTTAATACAGACGCAAAAAATGAGAGAGCTTAGACTAGAATTGTAAAATAATTAACTAAGAATATGTATTAATACTAAAACAATACAATAAGTTTTTTAGTTGAAAATAAAAAACATTCTTTGAAACAGAAAAGTCAACATTCAAAAAACTTGAGAAATAGTTAATCTCGGACAAGGTTCTAGTAATCGGTGCTTTGGAGCTAAAAACAGTTCTGTTAAATTCGATGAAGAAAATTTCGAAGCGACGAAGATTTCTGCATGGAGTGATTAAATTAAGTCTTTCAAGAAGTGCTGGGCAGTCAATTTTCCCAGAGAAAATATCAAAAATAAATGAAGATGCCAGCAATGATTGACGATTGCGAAGCGTTAATAAAGACAGAAGTTGACAGCGAGACTCATAAGACGGGATTGGGTCCGAGAACCGTAACGAGGCAAGTGCAAAGCGCAAAAATATTTTTTGTACACGCTCCAATCGATTAATATGAACAGCGTGATAGGGACGCCAAATGAACGCAGCATACTCAAGTCTGGACCGAACCAACGAGGTGTATAGTATTTTTAACGTGTAGGGGTCCGAAAAGTGTGACGAATTACGCCTCACATATGCAAGCATAGCCAGAGCCTTAGAAATAACGAAGCTAAGATGAGTCAAAAAGTTATACTTCGAATCAAAATATACACCCAAATCTTTAACCTCCGGTAACAACTGCAGATAAGTGCCAGAAATGTGATAAGAAGTATCCAAAGGTCTAAGTAGTTTACCATAGGTCACAGTGTGACATTTATTAACATTAAGGAAAAGGCGGTTCTTGACGCACCAGGTATACAGTTTATTAATCTCTAACTGAAGAGCAGCAGCATCATGCTGACAACCGATCTCAGAATAGATTTTCAGATCATCAGCATAAAGCAAAAATTTGGCTGTTGAAAAACAGGAACTAATATCGTTAATAAAAAGAATAAACAATAAAGGCCCAAGGATACTTCCCTGAGGAACCCCTGAAGTAGCCACAAACGCGTTGGAGTACACTCCATCGATATTTACAATGTTAATTCTGTTAAATAAATAGGATTTAATCCACTGTAGAAAAAATGAGTGAAAGCCAATATGTGAAAGTTTTTCAGTTAATATTTTATGAGAGATTGTATCAAAAGCCTTAGAAAAATCTAGGTAAATTGTATCGACTTGAAGACCTTTTCGAAACGCTAAGTAGCAGTCCTCAGAGAAAACTGAGAGGTTGGTTAACGTAGATCTAGCTGGGATAAAGCCATGCTGATTGGCACAAATCATATGTTTGATATTGAAGTAAATCTTGTCTTTAACAATACATTCAAAAAGTTTAGAAGTAGTGGAAAGTTTAGATATAGGCCTATAGTTAGCAACATTACTTTTATTACCTGATTTAAAAACAGGAGTGACTGTAGCCCGCTTCCATTCATCGATGAATATGCCAGAGGCCAATGACTTATTAAAGATAAGTTTAAGTGGGCGAACAAGTGAGTCACAGTTTTTAAAAAGCACAGCAGAAAGATTATCCGCATCGGTCATAGAGGAATTTTTGAGTTTACGTATCCCCTCTACAATGTCCTCCTCAGTAAGGGAAAGTGAGCCAAAGTTGTTGGCAGATGGAAATTCAACTCCCATATTATTATTATCTAAGACGTCGCTATCAACCGTGAAATTTGCTGAGAAAAAGTCAGCAAACAAGTTCGCAGCCTCACTAACTGAGCTGGCAGTGGCATCATTATAAAAAACGGATTTGGGTATACTAGAATCATTTTTCAAAGAGTTGATATACTTCCAGAAGATCTTTGGATTGGATTTAATGTTTCGCTCAAAATTTCTAGTGTAACCCATATATAAAGATTTATTTAGCTTACTGAACCTATTGCTATAGAAAGCAAACAAATTATAAAAACGCCTATGATTGGTAGCTTTGTATTTTTTAAAGAACTTGTTTCTCAAATTTTTTAAGTGTTTAAGTTCCCTATTGTGCCAGGGAGATTTATAGGGTTTCTTCTTATATACAGGCACAAATATATCACACACATTAAATATAATAGACTTAAAAACATTAAAACAGCAAGCTGTATCAGTTTCGCCAAAAACTACATCCCAATCAGTCTCAGATAAAGCTGAATTCACAAGATGGAAATCACAGCGTTTAAAATTAAAAGATAATTGCGAGTTTTTTGAGGGAATATCAAAGTACTCAGTGAACTCAAACTCCAGCTTTAGAGGTCGGTGATGCGAATTTATAGGCGAAATCGAAGACACAGGTTCAGATAAAATAAAGCTAATATCAAAAGAGATAAAGATTAAATCGAGAAAGCGGCCCAAAGCATTGGGGAATCCGTTAATTTGCTTTAAGCCCGAACCAAGTAAGTTATCAACCAAACAGGATTCGGCAGGGGAAAAGATATTGGTAGGAGTCAAATAGACATCATCGTCAAGAGACAGCCAATTAACGTTTGTCAAATTGAAATCTCCTAGAACGCATAATTGATTATCACCAATGCTTTGGACCAGGGCTAACACGTTTTTTACATGTGACTTATAGATGCTTTCCGGGCTAGACGGAGGGATGTAAGATGCACAGACCAACAGATTCCCACGAGAACCACGAATTCTAACACACAGTTGATCCAAAAGGGTATCACTATTGCTCAAAGTTGTGAGTGAGGCCTGGAGGCCAACCCGTACGGCTATCAGCACACCACCCCCTCTGTTTAACCCAGTTTTAATTGCATCCCTATCCTTACGGAAAACAGTATACAACTTAGGATCAAAAAATTCAGCATCAAAAAAATTGCAATTTAACCACGTCTCAGTGATAACAAAAACATCATATTCTAAAAGAGAACTAAAAATACGCAGGTTTTCAGCCTTGGTTCTGAGGCCAGAAGCATTTTCATAATACATATACAATTTAAACTTAGGCAATTGTGGAGTCACGCAAGCTACTAGGTCCGGGATGGAAGCACTCCGCCCTTCGGAAAAAACCGGAACGGACGAATAGACACATTAACAGGCCAAAGCTCAGGCTTCAAAACAGCATCAGAAATAAGCTCATCAACTCCCAACTTAAAGTTAACAAACCGAAGAGATGCCAAATCCGATTCCTTATTAAGTCTAAAGCATTGCAGTTGATGTTTCTCCAGATTAGTATGTTTCATCGCATAGTCGATAATATTATCTGGTGAGACCGACGGCAGGAAGGAAGAAACATGAAACCATCTAAAGCGCGCAGCTACATTTAGTTCATTTTAGTTAGCACAGCCAGAAACACGAGGAAGTGAGCTCCCAGTAGTGCGTTTACTTCTAACTTTGTTCACGTCATGTAAACGACGATTGAGATTCACAGCAGCAGGAGACACAACCGTGTCCTCCTCAATTACGATGGGTGACTCGTGCAAAGAAAGCACAGGCAGATTAGAAGATACCGCAGATTGTTCAACAGACGTATTACAGTTAACATTAGAAGTAAGATTAGTTAGCATATAAGCAGGGTTAGAGTTCGCTTCACTAGCATTAACATCAACCGTAGCAGCAGGCTTCAAGCGCCCGACAATCTTTTTTGATTTTGTTTGTTTTGTAGACATTTTTGTTGTGGGTGCCACCACAGCAGCATAGCCAAAAGAATTTCTGGAATCCATTCCAATGACGGGAATAGCAGAAAGTGAATTCGAGGCAGTTATGTGATTTATTGCAGTTGGCAACAACAGTGCAGACGGCGGTGAGAAAGGCGCAGAGGAAATTGGAGTAATTTCACCAGCAGAGGCACTGTTATTGCTAATGCACTTTGCCATTCGCTCCTCTGACGTAAACAGCGCTTTCATTTCACCCAATTCACTAAACAAATCATTGAATTTAGTATTGAAAAGGTCGATCAAAGAATCAGTGTTTTTCTTGTTAGTCACAGCAATGAAGTCCAAAGAGGCAATAAATCGTTCAGGTAGGTTAACACAGACTTTACACAGGTAAACTATATTCCGATTGGCCTTAAACAACTTGACATCATATTCAGAGACCAAGCCATCACAACAGGTTCTGTGGAACCGTTTTTGGCAGAAACCAGAACAAGGCACAATTTTCCAGTCATTTCTTGCAAATGCTACGTTACACTTAGCACAGAAGTCATCCATTTCAAGAAAAGAAAAAAGAAGATTAAAACCGCAAAAGCACAAAGCTGACTGCACTCTGCACAACTCAAACGCCGACGGAAAATGCAATGACTAATTATTGAGTCAATAGATGAACATCTGGTCACCTTAAAGTTAGCAGCTTACTTCAAACGTAGTTGACACAGTAGACACACAGATGGCGCTGAGAGCTCAAGTATAGTATTTGACACAAGCTTTTAGCCACTGGCGCAAATGTTGTTGTATCTTTGCACCTAATTGGTGTTGTTGCAAAACAATAAGAAAATTTTGGAGCACCTCCACTGCAGATTTACCAATGTAACTCATCAAAGAGGCAGATCACGAGAACTTCAATGAAATTGAGTCAATTGAGCACTGAAAATTGAGTCTTAAACGTTTTCCACAATTAACATGGACTTTAAAACAATAAAAACTTTATTTAAATTTATATTGGAACGATTTTCCGTCATCCCTTGTCAATTTTTGTTTGTTTACAAACCGGTTTCGGCGATCCGCCATCTTCAGTGTAAGTTTTCGTTCTGATCTGTGTCTATCCGTTGTCCAGTATTTATAGTTTGAATGCTGTAGGTAAAGTTAGTATGCGTGTAT